>JAVJIF010033590.1:0-182205 GCA_038442645.1 Agave tequilana
CCTTCCCTTGGTGATTCCCGTGCCGAGCATCAAGATCATACCTTTGCACTCGGTGGATCACGTTTGGGATCAAGTCGGCTTGAAGATTGAAGATCGTCAAGAAGACTTAGGTATCCTAGTTTAGTTTAGAGTGTGTTTAGATCCATGTGTAAAGCTTAGTATAGTTGATATGCTCGAGTGCACAAACACACACGTTTTCATATTTTGGAATTGGTTTTCATGAATAGTTGATCAAAACAAGTTTACATGGTTTATATGTATAATAGATGTATTCTAGTTATACATGCATGCTTACATGTCTTATACAAACTTATTTTGACTTTCCTATTCATGTATTGAAAAATCCAAGTTTGATAAAAATACAAGTTTTAGTTTTTGGTAAAAATATTAAGACACAAAAATAGTTCATATTGATTGATATTTGACCCAAAATTTTTATCACATGTTTACATATCAATGCAAAATGATAAAACTATTTTTGGGTATTTTTACAAGACTTAAAAGAATTTTAGAAATAATAAAACTTATGTTTTTCTGCCCAGAACTGTGTCTGTCAGGCCAGGTCGGCCGACCGCATGGGTCGACCGAACCATAGGCCGGTTGACCCGTACGGTCGACCGACGTGCACAGAACCGTGCACGTCTGGCACACATTGGGACGGTCGGCCGGCGGTCGACCGGACCAGAGAGCTCTGCTCTCTGTTTATTTGGGTCGACCGGGCGGTCGACCGAGTTGGCCCAACGGTCATATTTCTGACCGTTTGCGGTAGGCCGGCCCGGCCGACCGGTAGCCTGTCAGGCTGCCAGGTCAGCCTAACGGCTAGTTTTCTGATGGGGCTATAAATACCCCATCTCTTGGGCTGTTTTGATAAGACTTTTAAAAAGAAAAAGACCAGAGTTTGTTTTGTGTTTAAACAAATTTTTAAAAGAGTTTAAGTGCCAAAAAGATTTCATCTTATTGTTTTTCAAGGGTTTTGGAAAATCAAAGAAAATAGGAATTTGGGATATTTGCATTGGTTTTCATTCTCTATCTTTTACAAGAATTTTCCCAAGTATTTTCTTTGTTACTTGATTTCTAAAAACACCTTGATATCCACTTGAGCTATATCTTCTATCATATTCTATTAGGATCTTTGTTTTTGGTAGAAAAGAGAGTTTGTGGTCTTTGGAACCACTTGTTGTAAAAACCCTCATTTGTTGGTTGCTCCCTCTTTGGTAGAGGTTGAGCTGGTTGGTTTGCTCCCTCTAGTGAGAGATGGAGTTTGGTTTGTAAACCCTCTTCGGTAGAGGTGTTGTGGTTGTATTGGCTATGGGCCTATCCCTCGGTTGTGAGGCGGTGTTTGAGAGAGGAGTTTGGTACTCCTTGTGTTGTAACAAATCCTCTTCGGTAGAGGTCCCCTCGGTGGGAGATAGTGGATTGGAAATCCTACACGGTAGTGTAGGCGGGGATGTAGAGCTAGGGCTCGAACCGCGAAACATATCTTGTTGTTAGCGTTTGATCCACTTGTCTCTCAACTCTCTCTCTCTTTACATTTGTGCAAAGCATCATTCATTTTATCATATCATATTTGCTTGTGTTGCCTTGCATATTTCATATTGCTATATCTTGTATATGCTTGGTTGTTTGTGTGTGCCTCACTTATACTTAACCACAAGAGCTTCACATAGCACCTCAACCATTCAAGGGAATCAAGAGGAGTTAGTCCAGAGCCCTTCACGGGAAATTCGGCTATACTTGTGTGTTGTATTAAGTGTGTTGCAAAATTTGCATTAGCTTCCGCATTTAGCGCATTTAGTTTCTAGATTAGCAAGTAAAACATATTCACCCCCCCTCTAGGTGTGCTTTTCACCAGTGTCGACAGTCAAAGCTGTCAACTGAACATTTTTGAAAAATATAAGTAAATTACTTGTAGAAACATAAATTTTGATAAAAAAAAAATATAGTATGTAAGTGTGTGTGTGTGTGTGTGTGTGTGTGTGTGTGTGGTTCCTTTGAGTTTTATTCTCTATATTCTAAACTTTAACATTTTATAAACTATAAAAACAGGACTTGTATACCATACAAGTATATACATCTTCATAATATTGAGAATATCTTTACGTTCGATCCGATATCATATCTTTTGAAGATGATTCATCATAGAAAATTTGAAACTTATAAACACTGAAAAGTATATATTAGTTCTCATATATTTTCATAAGTAGGTTATTATGAAAAAGGAGAACGATTGTACCCTTGGGCCAACAATCTCCCCCTTTCTGATGATGACAAAACTCATGAATATTTTAGGAGAAGAGTTTATAAATAAGCTCTTCCTGAAATAATGCATAAAATAAATAAGATATATAGCATATATAAATACATACAAGAATAAAGTCGAGTAACATGGTATGCGAAATAAAATCACCAACCATCCATACTACCATCCACAAATAACATAATCTCATAAAAAACACCATAAAATAAATTACACAATATCCAAAAATATCATATCAAGTGTTCTTAGAGAATACATTACCAAATAACAATGAGTTCAAAACACTGAAATAAGGATACATCCACACATTAGAAAGTACATGATCAGGACGAAACTAGCACTCGAAAACGCGTGTTTTATGAAATCAATGTAAAAGCTTGCATATGTGCTAATGTACCCTCGATACTTCCGTTATAGCATTGGCTCAACGGGTCGAATCCATAGGGACAGGAGGCGATAGAAGCATTAACAGTCTCTATTCACGTCGGTTGTTAACAGTTCTTCTTTATTAAAGAATTAGAAAAAGAAAATAAAAGAAAAGAAAAAGAAATCAAGCATGTGATAGGTGAAGAAGGCGATGAAAACGGCGAAGAAAACAAAAGAGAAGTGGTTTGAAAAACAAAATAGAAAAGAAGATAAAACAAAGGTGAACTAAGAGGATGGTGAAAACATCAATAGAAAAATGAGAAAAAGATTTTGAAAATAATTTTCAAAACAAAGTAAAAGAAAACTCATGGCTACTAACTACTAATTGCTTTACTAACCATGCTAACCTCTTAGTGATAGTTGCCTCACATGGATCCTCGGCCATCATTAATCCTTGGCTTCAAGAGACGATACAGAGCATGGCCCATAAGATTGATCTTCTACATTCAAACAACACATCTATACCACTAACAAGTTGCAAGCTACTTATTAAATCATCAAAACCGGTTAGAGGTAAGCATGAAATAAAGAAGACTTTGCAAGTTAGCAAGTTAGTGGGTTAGGTGTTAGAAATGTTAGAATGTTAGAATCCATCATCATGAGCCATCAATGGCTCTTGCAAGAGCAAGGCCTTGTAGAGGCTATTAGATTCATGTGGATTATCAAGTAAGTGGTTAGATGGTTAGTGGTTAGTAGTTAGATTGCCATGAGAAGAAGAAAAGTTAGCAAAGCATCATGTAGAAGATGGAGAAGATTACATTAGAGAAGAAAGGAGGCACCTTTCATAGATGTCACCATCTATTACATCAATCCCTCTCTATCTCTCTCTGAATCTCTCAGCCCTACTATAAGATCTAAAAACGAAATAACATAACAAAATACAAGAAATGAAGAACACCTACCTACACTATACTAAAACATAGAAATCCTAGCCTAAAATGAAAAACTACTCCTAAAATAAAAAACTGCTTGCGCTTTGGCCAACTACAGGGGTATTTATATGCATAGGAGGGTTCTGGAAGATGAGACGGGGCCACGCGTCGAAAATCGACGCGTGGCCCCACCATTGGGCCATGGATCCGCGGCTTTTGCCGCGGATCCGTGGCCAAACCAAGGAGCTAGCTCCCTGGTTTTGGTGCGGGGATGCGTCAGACTTCGAGTATCTTCCTGGTATATCCTTTTCTGTTAATTTCGCCCGAATATTCGTCTGACGTGAGCAAAGTCTAGGTTCGACGTATATTCTAGATGTTCCTTTGCTTGGCCTCTAAGAAATCCAGGATTAATTACCATAAAATGGAATTAACCATAAAATGGAATTAATTAAGCTCTTATTACTCCTTTGCCCTTGAACTCTTGATTTACCAGCAAGAGAGACCAAAACACAGTTTAGACCGACATTTTATTCATAAATTGGTAGGAAAATGCGATATAAAAATGCAGAATTGTAGATTAAACACACCCCCACACTTATCTTTTGCTTGTCCCGAGCAAAATAAAAAAGAAAAACTATACTACAAATGTTATTACACCACTTTCGCAGGTGACGCGATTGCACTGAGCGTGTGCAACAAGCCGTTAAACCTCTAGGTTACCCCTAGAGGGGGAGTGTTGTCTCCTGAGGGTTTTTAGCGGATTGCACCCACAAAATCCATAAAGAAAGAAGACAAATATTAGTATTTTGAAAATGCATTTTGAAGGAGAGACAAGTTACGAAATATTTTTGCAAAAATATAAGTGATCTAAGGTCATAAGTCCACCAAAAATTAGTCTTCCTTAAACTTAGTCTATATGCAAGATCTTGTCTTCAATTAAGGGAAGAATTCAAAATTGGATTGAATATTTTATCCTTCATAGAACCTAGATAATATGCACTTTGTGATAGTGAAGATTTCTGAGATTTCAACTCTAACCATCAAGCCATTTATTTATATATATATATATATATATATATATATTTCTTTTTCTTTTTCTTTTTTTTCTTCCCTTAGTTTTCTTTGGCTTTCTAGTTTACCCGGGTAATAAGCCTTTAACCGATGACTCCCAGACCAGACGGTTTTAGGGCACCAAATGAGAAAACATCCCTCGGGTTTAAGGACTCGAGTAAACAAGGCCACAAAACTAAGGGGGATTTATTTGTTCTTTTAACCACCGTTAGGCGTGAATAATCATGCTTCTTGAGGCATTAATTATCTAGCTTAATAAGTGATGTTTTATTTATACCATATATGACATTTTAGGTCTTTGTTTTCATCCCGAAAATTGTGTAAGTGTGAAGTGCATACTATCTAAGGCAAAAAATTCAAGATAAAATTATCTCCCCAATTTATCTTACTTAGCCTATAATTTTAAATAAGATCCATTATTTTGACTGGGTTTAAGATGTCATAATTAAGGCTTTTTTAATTTCTAAGATCATCTTAATTTTCTTAAAAATAGATCAAAACTTTGTTTCTTATTTCAAAAAGTTTTTTAAAGAAAGAGAAAATTCCTATACAAAAGGGAAGATTTCTAAAAGTATCCTAAAAGAAGTGTAAAAGAAAGAAAATCTAAAAACTCTATGTTAGTAAACCCTCCCCCACACTTATCTCATGCATTATCCTCAATGCATCGTGATGTATGTATGCATGAAACAAATAGAGAGGGGAGGAAAAATCACCTCAAGGTGGTGGTTCCGGTGGTGGTCTAATTGGTCCACGAAATGCGGCCCAATCCAATGTGCGTGGAATCCGGAGGAACCCACAAGAGACCTCTATAATACAACCCACTAGAATGATGTATATATGTATGATTTTTATTAAGAGTTTTACCCTATCTAATTTTCAAATTTTTAAAATAATTTCAGAGTCAAATCTATCAAGACCCTTGTCCCAGAATGGAATGATTGATTTTGACTCAGAAAATACAGGAACTAATACCGACTTAGGAAAAAGACTTAAGTCAAGTAAAGCTTCAGGAGTCGAGATTGGTTCAGGAAGTGGGTCCAAATCAAGAAGATGAAATTCAAGTCCACATTCATTTTCCCATGATGGAATGTAACTTTCTAAGATTGGTGATTCAAGTTCAAGAATGACAGGTATGGGAATCAAAACTGACTCTAAAATGTTATTCAAAGTAGGTAACAAAACAGGAGTCAATATTGATTCAGGAATTTGAACTGGATCATAAATTTGAAGATCAAAGTCACATTCCTCATTGAGTTCAATCCCATAAAAATGAGAACTTGCCAATTTGTCAATGGGACTTTCAAAAGTATGAAATTGGTCAAGTTCAATATGATGATTATAAAAGATTGGAGATTCAATTTCATAATGGACTGGTACAGGATCCAAAACTGACTTGGAAAAAGGCCTGAATTCAGGTAAAAACACCTCAGTCAATATTGAATCAGGAAGTGAAATTGAATTACCAAGTGAAAGTTCAGGATCATATTCATGCTCAAGTTCAATTTTAGGAAAAGGATAACTTGCCAAAATGTCAATGAGATCTTTAACATTTGAAGTTTGGACAAGCTCAGATGGGTGTGCTGAAATTGAATCTTAGTTTTCAAAATGACAAGAGTCCTGGGTCAGATCAATAGAGTTTGGGATAGCTGAATTGGTCAAAGGTTGATAAGATAGAGTTTTCTCGTTCCTATAAATGCTAATCAATTGACTCAATTGTGTTTCCAACCTATTGATAGACTCGGTAGAAGATTTTTAAAATTGTAGTGCGGACTCTTGTAAGACTTCTATACTCTTTTCTAGATGTGATGAATCTTCAAGTGGTTGTTCTAAAAAAAGAGTGTAGGAATCTTGGTTTTCAAAACAATAAGAGTCATGGGTCAAATTGATAGAGTTAGATATATTTGAATTGGTCAAAGGTGGAGAAGGGAGAGTTTCTTCATTCTTACAAATGTTGACCAATTTACTCAATTGTGATTCCAACCTATCAATAGACTCAGAATAAGATTTTTGAAATTATAACGCAGACTCCTGTAAGATTTCTGTACTCTTTTTTAGACTTGATTTTTCAAGTGGATGCTCTAGAATGAGAGTATAAGAATCTTGATTTTGAAAATTTTGTGAAGAATGTGAGCCCAAAATGTTTGGAGATCGAAGCTCGGACTCACACAAGAGTTCTTTACTCGTTTCTAGGACAGATGGTTGTTCATTATGAGGAGGTGGAACTGAGTAAGACTCTTGAAAATATTGTGAAATTGGAGAGGCTAACATTTTCTGAAGTTGTTACTCAGCCTCTTGTAGATTGGCTTCTATACTATTTTCTAGGTCGGATTTTTCTTCAATGGGAGGTCCAAAAAAGGAGTATAGGAAGCGAAATCGGAGAATAAATATTGTGTAAATTGCGGACAAGGTGGACACGGTGGACAAGGAGGTTGATAATTTAACTCGGGGGAGGTGAATCCCCATTGACTCTGTGAAGAGTTGAAATTATTTTGAAAATTATAGTTATAAGAATGAGGGTATAGGTTATATTGATTCGGATAAGACCAACCCGGTGTATTTGGTTGGTTCATATTGTGAAAAGCCAGGTTGGAATTATCCGAATCGAATGGGGTTGCTGTGAAATATGAATTCCTATTCGGATTGAAAGAATTGTTATTGTTGAATTCCATTTCACAAACAATCACAAACGAAAAAGAAAAATCAATCAACAAACAAAAAGAAAAGAAAAAAATCAAAACCAAGCCTATATTAAGGTTGACCTAGACCTAGACGACTCCTAACTGATCGATTACCTGGGGGAGGTTGTTGCTTGAATCTGACCACAAGCTAATCGGCCAGGTAGGGGCAAAATATGGTGGGAGGTATCCGTGCGTAAGCAACGGGCCTTAGTTATGCCAAACCACGATATCTTCGAGGCATAACCTCTTAATCCCCAACCTTAGACACCGATTTCACAAGAGTAAGATTCAAAACAAGTTCCACCCTCGGTCAATCTCTTAATGAGTCCGAAATATTCCTAGGGGCCAACGTCTATCAATTTTTATTAGGGCTTAGGTTGTGTGAGTGGGGAGGTGATTTTTGGGCTAAGGAAGGGTGATGAAATCCCCACCTTATCTTGTATGGGTTATACCCTTAAGTTCAATTCGTGCAAGTTGCAATATAGATAAGAATATAACACAAAGCGATAAATCACCCACGTGTTTGTCCTATGCTATATGCAATGCCATATGTACACCTCAATTCAGATCACAACAACAGAACAAAAATACAGTATTTTGGAATTGAATTGACACGTGCCTAAATGCAAATGTCTAAACCATTTAAAAGCGTCCAAATACCGTATTTTAGTTCTTTAATTTATTGCTGTGTGTAGGCAATCAAAACAGGAAAGTAATAGTATAGATCCACTAGCTATTACAATGAACACATCCCAGCACAACAAGATATACAATTATCACAACATGGCCGCGTTTTCGTGGCAAAAGTACCCCGTTTTACTTCTAAACTAGAAAAAACTCATCCACAACAAATATTTTATAAATAAGATATTCTCGTAACTGTCACAATATTTGTAGATTGGTTGTATAATATTTCATACAATTTTTAATGAATTGCGACTATGGTCGGTCTTGGTACTAAAAAATTACTTTATTCTCAATGTATATTATAAATTGAATTCAGGTCACAGTACATATACATTCAAAAATTATAATTAAAAATATATATTTCAATTTTATATCAAGACTGCGACCCTAGTCGCATTCCTTATTCGCATAGAAATAACAAACGAAACATGCTATTGTTCAGCACTACGATCACAGTCGCTGTCCTTATTCGCATGCGTTATGTAACAGAATTTTGATCGTTTTACAAAGTCTGCGATCATAGTCGCAGACATAGTATAACAAAACTTTCGATCACTGCGACCATGGTTGCAGACTTAATATAATATAACTTTCAATTTTATATCAAGACTGCGACCCTAGTCGTATTCCTTATTCGCATAGAAATAACAGACGAAACATGCTATCGTTCAGCACTGCGATCACAGTTGCTGTCCTTATTCGCATGCGTTATGTAACAGAATTTGATCATTTTACAAAGTCTACGATCATAGTCGTAGACATAGTATAACAAAACTTTCGATCACTGCGACCATGGTTGCAGACTTAATATAATATAACTTTCAATTTTATATCAAGACTGCGACCCTAGTCGCATTCCTTATTCGCATAGAAATAACAGACGAAACATGCTATCGTTCAGCACTGCGATCACAGTCGCTGTCCTTATTCGCATGTGTTATGTAACAGAATTTTGATCGTTCACATCTTATAAAATACTATATTAATTACTACGACCGTCAGATCAGTTCGCGTATGTCACATCTTATAAAATACTATATTAATTACTCTGAACTAATTGAAGTAATCAATATTCTATCTACCGTGATACAGCAACAGTCTCGAAAAAAGTGATGCAATAATATTAATATCGATAAAGGAAAGATGTGCACCATACGTATTCTAAATATATAAGAAAAACATTATATAAAAAGTTAATTTGTAGTTCACATAATAAACCTCTGGAAAAAAGGAACTCTTTGGATTCTCCTGCCATAACTACTTCAATTAATTATTTAATTTTTTTTACCAATTCTTCGAAAACTCAACCGCACCTATAACAATTATTATTACTATTCATGTTTTACATTATTGACCATTTTATAGTGCTTGTAAGTAATATATTATCTCATATTTAAAAATGATATTTGTGCTCTTCGTTTTCAATTTAATTTCAAAACTTCCAGAAAACAATTCATTCTTGAACATGTCTTCCCCATCTTCTTCCTCTGAGCACTCAGATTTCAACTTCAATCATTCTCCAACTGGTCCTCTTTCTTCATGGCATTCTAGTGAATCTAAAAGCAGTATGGACTTCACTCCTTTTGACTATCTCACTACATCAAATAATATTTTATCTGATCCTCCTCTTCACGAGGATGATGAAGTTTTCATGGTGCTTAGTGAGGAGGAACTTATTCCTCTGCCACTTCACAGAGACATGCCTGATGAAAGCATGTCCTCTGATGTTGGGGGCTCACATTCTTTGAGCATATCTTTTACAGGTTCTCGACACGGGTCGGAAGAAGAGCTTGATACAGACGATCCATTCTGAGAGTTTATCGATGAAACCAAAGCACCTACAAAAGGAGGAAGAAACTGAAGCGCACAGCGAGCCGGACGAGGGAGAAGATGAGGAAATAAGTGATGAACAGGAAAACGAGGAGAATGAACATGACGAATCTGCTTATGATGGTGATGACGAGGATTAGGATTTCGTGATCTTCTGATATTCAACGTTATTTTATCTTCTTTTAAGAGCTTTTAATGCTCTTTTTTTATAAGGTCTCTTTCTAACCATATTTTATTATAAACAAAATTTACTTCTATCTCTAAAATGATCTTTCATATTTTTTAAATACATATAAAGTATACTGTATAGTTATTATTTCTGCATCTTGTCTGCCATAATGGTTGCAGTACTCAGATAATAATTACTCTGAACTAATAGAACTACGATTATGATCGAAGTCCATGATTACTATATTTATATATGAAACTGCGACCACGATCGCTGTCCTGTCATAAATAATTTGATCGTTTTGCATTCAATAAAGTTAAAAACAGCGACCATGATCGCAGTCCAAAATTAAACTATATAAACAGATACTGAGAACATGATCACAATCCTCTCAAATCAGCATATTTCACTGTATATCACAAATTAGAAAACTGCGACTGCTGTCATTAAGTACTGCGAC
This sequence comes from Agave tequilana, assembly GCA_038442645.1. Taxonomy (NCBI): domain Eukaryota; kingdom Viridiplantae; phylum Streptophyta; class Magnoliopsida; order Asparagales; family Asparagaceae; genus Agave; species Agave tequilana. The sequence continues at coordinate 10,451 of JAVJIF010033590.1, forward strand.
CATAGTCGCAGTCCTTGATCGCGTGCAATATGTAATCTAAAAATTTCATAGTTCATAGGCGGCTAAGACAATAGCTACAGTGAAAAACAAATATATAAAATAATATGTAAACTGCGACTATAGTATCAGTACTTAGTCACCGTTATTCCATTTAACGTAGCAAAAAAATTATCCAAAACATGCTATCGTTATGCACTGCGACCATAGTCGCAGTCCCTGTTCGCATGTAATATGTAAAAAAAAATTCTTAGTTTATAGGCGGCTGAGACAACAGTCACAGTGAAGAACAAATATATAAATCATAAGTAAACTGCGACTATATTTGCAGTCCTTAATCACCGTTATTATATTTAACCTAGCCAAAAAATAATCCACGACATGCTGTCGTTAAGCACAGCGACCATGGTCGCTGTCCTTATTCGCATGGAATATGTAAAATAATAATAATAATAATTTATACGTTACATGCAAACAAGTAAACTGCAACTATGTTCGCAATCAGTAAAATTCTTACAGATCATATCATAAAAATCTACAAATTAAATAATTGTAGACTGTAATAAATGGCGCTTTTAAAACTCTATTGAGAAATTATTTTATTGACCACTACGAGCTTAGGCGCATTCCTAAAATATATAAAATCTGCGTAAAAAAATTAATAAAGAAGCATTCAAATTTGTTTCGTGATTTGATGAAGTTACACTTGAACAGACATGATTCATATTCAGTTGGTTACAGTTTGGTCGCAGTTATAAAAGATAATGGTAACAATATTGACTAACGTCAGAAATATAAAAAATAATAAACTGTACAGATCTACTATCTTTTTACCGCAGGGGCATTTAGTAATTTCAACTGTTTCAATAGGCGGGCCGTCCTTTCTAGTGTGGCTAATAATGTGCCACGTTACCGCAGGTTGAGAGTGGCTCTCAGCTGTCGGCTGATATACATATTTCTGTATATATATCTATATATATATATATATATATATATATATATATATATATATATATATCTATATATATAGAGAGGAATTTGTACCTCATCCTCCAGCTGAGAAAGACTGTTAGCCGGCGCAAAGTGGCTAAATTTTAACCACTATTTTGACTGCTGGTACCATGGCCACAGTTTTATATGAGGACTGTGATTATGTCGCAGTGGTTTTATGGGACTGCTGACATGATCGCAGTCTTTTTTAAGGACTGCGACCAAGGTCGCAGTCTTTTTCTGAGGGCTACTGCCATGGGCGCAGTCCTAATTACACTGAAATTATATGATTTTTTAGGACTGCGATCATGTTACAGTAGGTTTGCAACCATATTAAAGTGACAGCTGAGAGAGTCTCTCTAAGCTGGCGGCTGAGGTACATTTTTCTCATATATATATATATATATATATATATATATATAGGAAAAATGCTCATAGTAGGTCTCCTTAGATTATAATCTAAAGAGGAGCCATAAAATATCACCATGGAGCATCTCTAAGGATGATCCACTCCATTCATTTTGATCTACATATGAATGATTGTGTATAAAAAATCATGCACTTTTGATACTTTTTACCCATGCATCAAATGGTTACAAAATGAACGATTTTTCAACAATAGAACAAATGACACTATTTGATCGATAGATAAAAAAAGTTCAAACTGTAAGATTTTTTTTATATATAAGAATTTTAGGACATGAAAATCATGATAAATGGAGTGGATCGTTCATATGAATGGTGCATGGTGAGTTTTAGGCCTCCTTAGATTACAATTTAAGGAGACCTAATAGGAGCATTTGACCCATATATACACATATATATATACATATACATATATATATATATATATATACATATACATACACACACACACACACACACACACACACATATACATATACATATACATATATACACATACACATATATATATACATATACATATATATGTATATATGTGAAGAGAGAGAAATTGGCTACTTCTGGAAGGATTTGAGTATGAATCATTCTCACTCAAATTCAATGCTACAAAATTCAAATACAAGATCTACTCCGTTGAAGTTGATCTACATTATTTAAAGTAATTAAAAATAAAAAATCAAGTGTTTTGTAATTTTCTTATTCATGCATCAAGTAGGCATAAAATCAACGGTCGAAAGTAGCATATTACTTAGATTTATGACTTAGACATACAGAATCTCGATCCGACCATTTGATCATGACTAAATATTTAAAAATTCTCACACACCAACTTTTATTAGGTTTCAAATATTTTACACTGTTAAACTAATCAGCTCACTATTTTGATCGTTCATTTTGCGCCTACTTGATGAATAAGGAAAAAATATTCAAAACACTTAATTTTTTTGTTTTCTTTTAACAATTGTGGATCAATTTCAACGAATTGCATCAATTTGAATAGTCTAATATTAAATTTGAATGGGAAGAATTCATCTCCATATCCTTCTCAAAGGATCCAAGTGTGTGTTTTTGTGTGTGTGTGTGTGTGTTGACAAATAAGTTCCTTCCATGATTACTAGAATTTCAAATGCAAAATTTGTGGATCAACTAGTTCAACTTGACTTTTGGAGGTACTGTTAAGAGTATATAGAGGATGTTCATCATGTTTAACCCCTATTGTTAATGGCAGGCCGTAGGCCAGGCCACAAGTTTCTGGCGCGCTCTGTGGGACCCCTCCTAGGAGAAGAGCAGCACATCGTTTGGTCAAGAACTCTCTACAGATTAAAAACACTAGCAATGCATGGTTATTGGATACGCCAAATAGGAATTACCTGTATATGGTTGCCAAGCCTTAGGCCTGCTGGTCCTTCAGGATATGAGAGAGGTTTCCACGACGCCAATTATCATTACCATTATTCTGGTCCTAACCCTAGAGCTTCTTCAAATCCTAGGCCAGCTCATTTGTTTGCTGACACCCAGAGCAACAGGCAGAACTTCAGAGTAGAGGGGAGAGCGAATTCTCAAGAGCAGTACAACAATCTCAGAACAGGAATGTCGACCTTGGCAATCAAAGATGGACCAGGCGTTCGGGTACATGCAAGGACCCCAAATGCTGGCTCCTGGACAAATCAGCAGCAATCTACTGGGTTTTTCTCAAATCAGCAGCAGCAACACGTTCAAAGTCCTGGTCCGCCCACAAACTGGATTGATAGGCAACCCTCAATCGGCTTCCCGGAAGGGCTTAGCAAGCAAGAAATCTCATCCCGGGTAATGTATCAGCAGCAGCAGCAGCAGCAGCAGGTGATCAAGGTATACCGGATCAAACCATGGGCTTCTGAAAATCCATCAGATTTTGGAAGACAGCGGTAGAATACTTTTTCTTAGATGTGTTATCAGCGCCATCCTTCTTCCTTCCTGATGGTTGTACAAAATGTAATGGTCTGACATAGCAAATCCAGAAATTGTTGTCATTCTTCAAAATGAACACTAGCTAACACAAGTATTACGCATATTCTGTATCCAAATTGTTTACCATCACATAGACTCTTGGGGCTTGTGTTTTTCACTAGGGGCAGCTGGATATTATTTGCTCACCTGCACTTGGGTGATATTGCCGTCATCAGTTGGATCTTGCGCGTATCATTTTATGGGAAACAAATCTGAACAAAATGCAGATTGTGCAATTGAGTTTCTGTAGTATTTTTAATGTATTTACACTCAATTTTGTGAGCATATCAATTTCATCATAACTTGGGAAACATTTATTTCAGTGGCGGCGTTGGTCCAATATTTTTTGATACATGCTGCATGATTACATATCTTTGTTGTTTTCTATCAGTTCAGAAACTGAAATATTGCCACCTTCTATAGTGCTTCATAGATTAAGCTGCTGGTAGGGTTGAGCTCGGGTTGTGAGAAATTCAAAGTTGAAGTTGCCAATTATGTTTACTATTCTAAGTAGAAGAGAGAAAAATCACAATGCTGATCTGGATTACTTGTGGTACATAAGCCATTCTATTTAGGTTTCTGCACTGGGTCTTCGTGATTCTTGTTATCCATCCCTCACTTTGATTTTAACTAATGCTGGATTTAGCATTTGCCAGCCTGTGTTTCATCTTCTTTAAGCTCGCCCTTGCCCCTCTCAAAGAGCAGCAAAATTATAGACAACTATTATATACCGTTGACATTTTGTGGGCTGAGGCATTACTCTCTGACATTCTCGACACATTTTTGGCGTATTTTTTACTCGGTCACGGGCCAATCAAAGACCTAGTCTATGGAATCACAGTAATTGAGTATTTCCCCACAAACCAAGGAATGCAAAAATTCAAAATAGGTCTCTGCAAGTCAGCAGAAAATCAAAATCAAAATCACCATGTAACAAGGTGAACATCTCAGTATCATTTCTTGGTACACAATCCTTGTAGATGCCTTTTGACGCAATTGCTGGTAGGCTTGCTCGGATGGATGTTCGGATAACTAGGCAAGGCTTAAAGCAGAACATTCACAACGCGGCAAAAATAAATACACAGCCTCAAATTTGTTCTCAGGCAAAACAATAGGCAGAGAGACAAAATTCCACATTGAATAGGATTTACTAAACTAATTTACTGCTGAGGTACTCACTGGATAATGCATTGGAGAAAGAAACAGAAAAAAGCCTGCTTTCTTTCACTGAGGTATAAAAAATTGATCATTGCAACACGAAAGTTAGCATATGCTAACCAAAACATCATATATTGAGCAGCCCACTAGAAGAGGTCACCAGGTTCAGATAACTGTTCGCTGTTACTGTATAGTTTAAAATCTTAGATACTTCCTAGCAGTGTAGCCCTATGTACAGCCAAGAAGAACTAGAAATGCTGGAGCAATACCACTTCCTCTTCCCACAAAATGACCTGTCCATTCTAAAATCACCTTAAGAGAGTCTAAATGAAATCCAGTTTATCTGATGCAAAGGGTACATGAGAAGTTGCTGTACAGTAACATTATGAAAACAAAAGTCAAGTGTTTCTTCTTCTGAATCTTTTTGACTTCAACCAAGAAGAGGCTGGGTGAAGTTCGACCCTCACCAACTAAAGATCCTCAATAGCTATCTTCAAGAGTAACACAGGCCTTGTCAGAGAAAAACAACACCCATCACCAGCCGGTATGAACCTGAACAAGATAACCTACGATCAGTCAGAAACAAGAGTATCCCCCCCGAAAAAAAAAGAATAAAGTAATAATAAGTTCTCCTGAACACAGAAAGTTTCAAATGTTTCAACTAAACATCTTTCCTTTTCCTAATCAAATAAGGATAACATCCAATATAAGATTCCCTTGCCTTGACATACACCATTGGAACTACCAGAAATTCAAAACTCAACCCTTTTAGGACAACCATTTTAGGACATGAGAATCATGATGAATCGTTCATAACAAAGGTACATGGTAAGATTTTGGGCCATCTTCTTTCACCTATTCTTTTTTGCTTTATTTCTCCTCTATTTCTTTTCTTTTCTTTCTCTAGGTATTTTTTTTTCCTTTTTAAGTTTCTTTCATTTATTTTTTAATCAGTCTTTTGTTTCCTTCTAGCTTTTTTTTTTTTTCGTACGTTTTTCTTTTTGTTTTTATCCATATTTTTTGTTGACTTTTTCCCAATTTTTCTGCACATATTTTTTAAAATTCTTTCTTTGCTTTTTTGTCTAGATTTTTACATTTGTATTCTCAATTCTTTCTTTTTCATTTTTTTTCATTTTTTTTCCAAATTTTCTTATTTTCATTTATTTTTATATTTTCTTACTTTTTTTCAGATATTATTCTACTTCTTTTTTTTATTTTTTAATTTTTAAACTTTGTTTTCCTTTTCAAAGATTTTTTTCTTCTTTTCTTTATTTCTCATTGAATATTAATTTCTTCACACATAAGTAGTTGTTTTCTATTTGTTTATGAAAATAGTTACATCTTATGTTTAATAGATGTATACATATTTCTAAATAAATAGGTCAAATAAAAATATTAAATAGATCTCCATATCAAATTAGGTATTCCTCTAGTTAAAAAAAGACTTCACGTGCATGACACATGCACTTTTCTAGTTCATTTATAGGAGGAAGACTACACACTTCTCATTAAATATTTGAATTAGGAGTTAACATATTTTCAGCCACACACCTTTTTTAAGACTGGTGAGAAACCACTATGGGCCGCTAAAGTGGAATGGCAATTTTTTTATGCCAGTACAGTACCTGGCTTTCAAATCAATGATATTTTGTCTTTCTATTACTTTTTATTTTGGCAAAGGCAGTCTCTTTCTTAACAGATTCTGTTTATTCCTCTCTCTCTCTCTCTCTCTCTCTCTCTCTCTCTCTCTCTATGTAAAATAGGTTAAGTGAATATAATATAGGTTGGATGAGGACATCAATCCGTTTGCTAGTTTATTATTATGCTTTAATTTATTTTGAATTTAATTTTTTTTTATTTGAGAATTTAGTACCATATCAGCTATGTTCTGAGACTGAACTTTTGTAAAGCCTATAACTAGGCCTCAAGACCTCTTATTGAATTATCGAATGAATGAATTTGAAATTTGCCAGTTAAATTTCTCAAGATCTTATCTTGAGAGTGGCGTTAAGGGGCGTGAAGCCCAATTTTGTACAAGAGGTGTGAAGCTCAAATCAATTACAGTTCTTATATCTTTTCCCTCAAAACCTAGTTTTCATTTTCTATCTAAATTGAAGGCGATTGCGATACACCCCCCCCCATATTACATCAATTTTGGTATCAGAGCCCTAGGTTTCCAATCCCCTTCAAAATTTTCTCACCTCCCTTCTCCCAAAATCCTAGTTTTTTTTTTTTCAATTTCTTTGGAAGAAAAAACAACTAGATCTGATCCCGCAAAAAAAAAAAAAAACCTATATATGTTCTTAAAAAAAATATTGTTCATCTTCTCCAACTGACCCCCACCAAAACCCTAACCTTAGATTCCCGCCCCCACATCCCTCTGTCTTTGCCGTCGCGCCATCCCGCCGACTACTCTCTTTACCTTAGTCACTGACCATCGACAACACCGCAGCAGCCCTCGCAGATCTAGCCCGCCGCCACTGCTTAACACCCTCGTCTCTGCAACACACCGCAGCATCCACGCTGACACCAACTGCCACTACCCGCCTCAGATCTCGCCAATGACCAAACCAATTACAAGCGATGTCGCCAGCATCTTTGTCAACACTCACGCACATCGTCTTCGTCATCGTCTTCTTCCTTGCGCCTCCGACAGCCATGGTTCAAAGTCTCGGTCTCGGCCGCCGACTCGGCCGGCACCGAGACTGATCGGTCTCATCGACTCGAATCGGACTCGGACGATAGGCGCAAAACACTACATAGAACACTAAAAAATTATGAAAAAATCATGACAAATTGTAAAAAAAATGTAGACATTAAAATTCATATATCACATATTCAAAACATATCGCCTAGCACACAAAAACATAAAATGAAAGCATAAATACAAGTGTCGTCAGTAAAAACATATGAAAATACATGCATAATATAATAAATTGCACAAAATAATTCATATGTACCTGCTAATATAGTCATTTTCACATTGAATTGCGAGGAGGCACAAAATCATCATTATCATCATCCCCGCGATAAGTATAAAAATCAGGTATATAGTTTCCATAAGGATAATATATTTGTGGGTGAGAACCTGTTAAATTAAATTAAAACTAAAATTATCTAAATTAACTAAATTAAAACTAAATAAATTAAACTAAACTAGTTTATATTAAATTAAGCTAAACTAACTTAATTACCTAACTTCAATAAAATTATTAAATTACCTAACTTAATTAAAATTACAAAATTATACTAATTAAATTAATTTAAATTAACTTTAACTAAACTAAACTAATTTAATTTAAATTAAACTTAAATAATTGAGAACAGAAAGACTGAGAAGAGAGGGAGAGAGACGGAGAGAGAGAGAGGGATTGAGGGGGAGAGAGGAACAGAGGAGAGAGAGACAGAGACTTGGGGAGAGAGGAACAGAGAGACAGAGGGAAAGAGAGACAGACAGAGAGAGGGAGAGAGATCGACAAAGAGAGAAGAGAAAGGAACAGAGGGAGAGAGGGAAAGACGGAGACAGAAAGGAAGAGAGCCAGAGACAAAAAGGGAGAGGGACAAAGAGAGATGCAAAGGGAGAGAGAGAGGAGAGACGGAGACAGAGAGGGAGAGACGGAGACAGAGAGGGATGCAGAGGGAGAGAGAGGGAGAGAGACAGAGACGGAGAGGGACGAAGACAGAGAGACGCAAAAGGGGAGAGAGAGATCGGCGGAGAGGGAGAGATCGACGGGGGGAGAGAGAGAGGGAGAGAGTGGGTACAGGGTACCGTGAGGGCGACGACGGAGCGACGACGATCTGGTGTTCTTTTTCCTCGCTCGTGCTCCTCTCTCCATTATACTCGATCATGAGCGCACAGCGAACCGACTCGGGTTCGACTCGGCCCCGACTCGGTCAACTCGGCCGAGTTTTCGGGTTCGCCTCGGACCCGCCTTGTGACTCGGGCATCCGAGTCGCTTCGGATCAGGCCGAGTCGCATCTGACTCGGCCGAGTCTTTGTTCCCTACTAACAGCACTAGACTGTCACCGTCTGTGCCTATATCCCGTCTACGCTCGATCAAATCCGATCGAGGCCCGACCACACCATCGCTGCTTGTCTAGCCACCATGTCCACTCATAGAGATAGCGTCGACCTCGCTGACATCAGCTGCAGCAGCAAACCACCGACCTCCCATCGAGTTCACCGACATCACCAGATTGTCGGAATCAACAGGGGAGCGAACGACTCAGATCTGAGCCATTTTCAAGGTTTCCAGCCGATATCGACTTCGTCGAGCCGCCTTTGGCCGGCTCAAGAATGTTGATGTCATCGACTCGACCAAGCCGACCTGAGTCTACGCCAGCCAACCGGAGCCAAACCCGAGCCGACGGCTTAGACTCGAGCCGACCCGAGCCGGTCGATCTGAGTCGACCCAAGTTGACTCAGTCTTGGCTCGGTCTTAACTTGGTTCCGACTCGGGCTCAACTCAGAAGCTATTTTGAGTCCGTTTCAACCCCAATTCAAGCCATTTTGAAACAGTCTTTTTCTAGTCACGTCCAGCCGTGTTGTAGCTGTTCCAGAGCTTTCCTACAAGATTTTCGACCATTAGTTGTGGAGAATCGTTTAAAGACTCTTACATGACTTATGCTCGAACGTGAACTACTCATCTCATGTAATATCACAAGTTGATCCAATTTTAATTGTTCGTTTCTTGCAAAGGGGTTGTGCACTTATTTATAACTTATCATGCATAATTGTTTATGTTTATTGATCTATTTCGTCGGTTACTTAACATCATCATTTAAAATTACATTTCCTTGCATATACAGATAAAGCTTTTTTAAGATTGTAATTTTCATCATTAAATGCATGCATGTAGTTTTGTTTGAGTCTAGAAACTTTGCATTATCATCCGCTTGTTTGTATTCTTTTGCATTGTAGCCTGTCCTAGGTTAAGTTGTAGATAGTCTCTTTTGCACGAGATTTTGGTGTCTACTAGAGTCACAAAACACGGATTCACATCACACTAAAGAGCGAAATTATTATGATTGGCGTGTTGCTGAGTTACGAAACACGAATTCACAACATCGCACTAGAGAGCGAAATTATTCTGATTGGCGTGTTGTTGAGTCACGAAACACAGATTCACAACATCGCATTAGAGAGAGTATTATGATTGTCGTGTTGTTAAAGAGAAGTCCAACAAGAGAGCAGCGTAACGCCAAGAGAGCAGCGTAACACCTCTCGATTTTTTTGGTACATATGACCCTCATGAATTTTGTGATTGGTTATCGTACCTGGACTATTATATTTTGATTTGTATGAACTTTCTAAAGCGCGAGAGTCCGGTTTGCTAAGTGAAAACTAAAATTTACAGCTCTGAATTATTGGACTACCGTGAAAGACAACTAGAGAGAACATACGCCAGACCTATAGAGACGTGGGATGAAATAAAAGAAAAGCTCAAGGAAAAATTTATTCTCGCTAAATCCCAATTGTTTAAAGAGTTATTTTATCTACGTTAGGGAGACTTGTCTGTTACCGAGTATAAACTTAAATTTGAGGTGCTTTTACTTGAATGTGACTTTCAGGTATATCATCTTCCTACTATATATATGTTTTATAATGGATTGAGACTTGATTTTAAAAGAGAACTAATCTTACATGTCATGAAGTCTACCAAAGAGACATTTCTTTTGGCTTTAGAGCTAGAAATGTCCACTTTCAAAACCAAAATGCAGTGGTCTACACGTGAGGGACATGAACGTGATGCTTACGAGTGCCCCTCGACCAAGTGTTCTAAGTGTGCAAAGTATGGACATTATGATTACCAGTGCCCCTCGAAGAGGCACTCGAAGAGTGAACATATTGATAATGTGCAAATTGATGACATTGATAATTCGAGGATCATCGAGAAGTTTGACATTCCTTCTGAGGTTACTAAAAATGTTGATGATTTAGTAAAGTCTAGTACACCAGCACTTGATGAGATCCATATTCGTAAGTATTACTGACGATCAGGATACATTAGTTGAGTCTAGTACACCCATACCTGCTAGGATCGATGTTTTAGATGATGACACTAGTAATTTTGAGCATGTATTAATGAAGTCTAGTATGCCTGTACAGGTTGTTGGGTATTCACTTGCCATACTTATGATGGAAGATGAAATTGAGCATGAAAAAGTTGATACTAGTGTCGTTACATCTAGTAAGTCATCTGAGTTCTCGTGTAGATTGTGATTATGTGGTTACTCCTAATTTTTCCTCTTCTAGTGAGTCAATGAAATTCTTCACTATGATTCATTTGGTTACTCCTAGTGTTTCTTTTTCCAGTGAATGTTTGAAATTATTTTCTGACTCGTCATAATTTTGTTGGTCCTAGCAATGTGATACCATTAGAAGTGTTCGATGTACGTCCTCCTAGGAAACCCATATATCTCATTTTTGTGTCTGTAGGAGTTTTACTTAGTGAGTTTGTTGCATTGCATTTGCCTGAAATGCATGATGAGAGCCGTAAACATATAACAATTTGCAATGATGACTACAAATTTATTGCCTATCCACATAACATCAGACACGAATTTGCAGTTAAAAATATGGTGATGGTCACGATTCACTCTAAGAGATTTTTTTCTCAAAACTGTGAGAGTTGCACGCTCACATGTCCTATTAGAGTCTTGAGGAGGATTATTTCTATTACTGATTAGTTGGATTTCCCATGGGACTCCGGTATCGGTTCGATTTTCAGTGGGGTGGATTCGACTCTTTCTGATGCATGTGCCTCTCCAGATTTACAATCCACTGCAGCTGACCCGTCACGGAGGCCAACCCCACCTGCACTACCTTGGTACGGACTTGATGCACGACCGACAATTCACCGACCACCATCATGGCTCAATTGAGATGCTTCGTGTGGGGAGCCCACACTCGACAGGATCGAGTTTTTCCCACCCAAAGGAAATGATGAGGACATCCCTTTGTTTGCTAGTTTATTATTATGCTTTAGTTTATTTAGAATTTACTTATTTTTTTAATTTGAGAATTTAGTACCACATTGGTCAAGTTTTGAGATTGGACTTTTGCAAAGGCTATAAATAGACCTCAAGACCTCTCTTATTTCGAATGAATGAATTTGAAAATTACCAGTTAAATTTCTTAAGATCTCATCTTGAGTGATGTAAGGGGTGTGAAACCCGATGTGGCGTGAGAGGTGTGAAGCCCGACCTTGTGCAAGGGGTGTGAAGCGCAAATCTATCCCAGCTCTTATATCTTTTCCCTCAAACCCTAATTTTTTTCTATCTAAATTGAAGGTGATTGCGCCATCCCCCCATATTACGTCAAGGTGCTTCGATAAATCATATGGACAATCTCGATCGTGCCAAAGACATTGAGAAGCAAGCCAACACTATTCAAGAGCATAAACCATATGTGGGCATGGAGTTTGATTATGAAGATGATGCGAAAGATTTTTATAAATATGCTCGAAAAACAGGGTTTAGTACCAGGGTCTTGCATACAAGTATGCAAAAATATTAATGGTCACAACATGTCATTTTATTGTTCGGTCAGAGGGATCTCTAAGCCAACTCAAACGTTCATTTCATTTTATTGTACACAAGAAAGTTGTTTGAAAAATTCAAATAAAAAATTTAAGAAGAATCCTTTCTTATGATGTGGAGGATTCTGGAGATGGGATGCACAAATTTATAGATATTAGGGATACAAGCAAGAAATATACAGCTAATTATGAAGAATCATGTAATACAATCTTGTGCAATTGTAAGTTGTTTAAATCATCAGGGTGCACTCATGTACTTGAAGTCTTCAGGAAACTCAAGTTTCATGCAATCCCACCTCATTATATTCTTAAGAGATGGACAAAAGAAGCCAAACAAGGATTGACTTATGTTGAAGATGCCTGTGATCGACAAGGTATAACATCGTCTATCAACATGACGTATAACAATATTTGCCAATATATTTTGAAGTAAGCAGGTGAAGGATCCATATTTCCTCAAGCGTATGAGTATGTTGCACAAGCTCTACAGAAGGTTTATCAAGATGTAACTGCTATGAGAGAAAAGATCATTCTTGAAAGAGGCGTTGATGGCACATCTCAAGGAAGTGATGAAGATGGTATGAAAGTCCTTGATCCTCCAAACTCTAAGTGCAAAGGGCGTCCTAGAAATAGATTCAAATCACATCTGGAGAATACATACTCTAATAAAAAAAAAGGCTTGAAAATGTTGCAGTAGAAGAGAGTGGTAAAGATAATGATAGGGCTGGAGTTCAAAAGAAGAGAACAAGAACATGCATTAAATATGGCATTCCAGGTCATGATATTCACACATGCCAGAAGTAGTGTAAGTTTTTAATTTTGAATGTTGTTTTAGTTTTTCAGTTGCAACTTTTTATTTCAGCTTTGTCAAGATTTCTATGAGAAATTTAATAGACTTCTTGTGACTTTTTGATTATCTTTCTTGCAGGTGTAGCTGAAAGAAAATGAAGATAATTTGAAGAATATTTTGGTGTTGATAATAGTCGATAAGGCGACATAATTTTTGAAGAGTTCATTAAGAATGTTTATGGGTACTTTTTTTTTTTTTCTTTCTATAGTGAGGTTGTGCTTATGTTATTTTGTACAAACAATTTAAGTGGAAGCATTTCTCTGTCATCCTAAGTAGTATTGCAAGATGTGTGAGTTTAATGAATGGGGTGCTGATAAAGAAGCGCTTGGTGGTGGTATATATGTATGTGTTAAACTTGATAGTCATGCAACATCTCATAGTTTTTGGGAAAGCCTTTATTGTACTCAATTTGATGGTTATGTCTAGTCATTTATGCATGTGTTAAAGCAACATATTTTGGCAAAAAAATGTAAAATATAAGTGTCTTCAGCTTTTGCAAATTTCACAAGGAAAAACAATTCCATTCCAACTTCATGCACAATTCACGATTTCCATCTTATATTGTAGATCACAAGTACAAGAGAAGGAGAAGAAGCACTTCTTAGCATGGTTCAAAGTCGCGGTCTCGGCCGCCGACTCAGCCGGCACCGAGACGGATTGGTCTCGGCGACTCGGATCAGACTCGGACGATACGCACAAAATGCTACATAGAAAGCTCAAAAAATTATGAAAAAATCATGAAAAATCTTTAAAAAATGTAGACATGAATATTCATGTATCACATATCCAAAATATATTACCTAGCACATAAAACATAAAGTAAAAGCATAAATATAAATCGTCGTCGGTAGAAACATATCAAAATACATGCATAATTCATAAGTATCTACTAATGTAGTCATTTCCACATTTACTCGCGAGGAAGCATAAAATCATCATTATCATCATCTCTGCGATAAACATAGAAACCAGTTATATAGTTTCCATAAGGATAATAATATGTTCGTGGGTGAGATCTTGTAGGCTGAGATGATTGGCTAGAGGATCCAGCATCAGAGTAATATGACGGTAGGGGTTGTACAATATCAGCCCCATGGTGATAATACCCAAAACCTCGATATTCAGCGTTGCTAGTAGATTATTTAGCAGTGCTAGAATAATCAGTGCTAGAATGTTGGCCTAATGTCAAACCCAACCCCTGTAAATGATCTACAAGATTATGATACCATGTGAGTGGTTATCATGTCCACTTTAATAATCACTAGAACTCAAATCAACCAACCGATTCAAATGCCTACGCTGTTGCGAAATCCCTAGTCGGCCTCCATGATCTGTATCTTGTGTGACATAATACTCTGAATCCCATGTGTAATATCCCTATTTATGGGTACTGTATTTAAATAAAATATACTGGTATTTTAATATGTACATGTATTTATTAATTATTAATTATCAGGTGACTTATTATTACTCGTTGTTATTAATATCTATATTATTATTAATTATTTACTTGATATTGTATTAAGGTGTCGTCATTATTATTGCTACTACTATCATTATTTATTATATTTTGGTGTGTGTTATTATCAAGCAATTTTCCTTCTCCTTTCATTTCTTTTCCTTGTATTTTTTCCTTACTTCTAATCCTATACCGGACCCATTACCTATTAAGCATACCCAAATTCAAACCCATGACCCGAAACCCAATAGCCCTATATTTCTCTCCCTATTTAATCCTATCTCTTAACCTAATCCCTCTTCTAATCTTCTTCTCACAGCCGCCTCCTATTGATTTTCTCCTCCATGCAAGCCTGTGCGCGAAAAGCCCACGGCAGCATCTCCAGCCGCCCCATGTTCAGATACGAACATCCCCATCGATGGCGCATTCCTCACCCCACCACGCTTCACCTTCCCTTGGCAGCCGAGCGTGGCCAGCAAAACCACCGGAGCCCCCTTGCTGCTCTCGGCCGGCGCCCAGACCGGAGCACCTCCCTCTCGTCTCCAGCGAGATCCGTGCCCCTCCCTGTTCTGCCGAGCTCCCCATGGTGCCTCCTCCCATGACAGGCCGGCGCGCAACCAGCAGCAGCACAGCACCCGCACCCTTTCCCCTCCGTTCGGCGAGATCCGACGGACCGTCGACACCTCGGGCAACCCGGACTAGTCCTCCTCTCCGACGTTGTCCGCGAGATCCGCCGTGACCTCCGGTGAGCTCCGTGGTGGCCAGATCCAACGCCCCTGTGCATTGTCTCCTACCCCGGCGCATTCCCCGACCTCCGGCTAGGCCTCCATCTCCAACCCCGTGGCCACGGCAACCACCAACGCCAACAACAGCCCATGCCGTGAGTCCCTTCTCCTTCATTCTCTCTATGAATTCATGTTATTGAAAGTTACTGGGAAAATATTGTTAGACCGTAACACTTTCATTGTTCTATTGTTCTACCGTTTATACGGTAATATTGTTCACATTGTTATTGTTACATTGATATTGTTACTGTCACCGTATCGTCCCAGAAATCGAAATAACATAGATATTGATTGTTATAAATAATAATGTAAATTGACAACTTACACTGGGATTAGGGAAATTGATTGAGGAGACAGCGTTTGTATTTTGGGTGGACCTAGGATACAGGTTGCGCAGCCGACTTACGGTTCCACTGCAGGGTTCCGGGGGATGACTGACATCCCGTATTGTTCATATTGTCATTGTTATTGACACATTGTTATTGTTATTGACTACCTAGCGGTAGGACCTGGTTCAGCGCCAGGTGATTGGGCCGTGGTTCCGGGTATGTACGGAACCCACCTAAAGCATGGACAATGTCTCTTCCACTAATTTCAATAACTTAGGACCCTGATTGACACGTGTATTAGGCGTAGTATGGGATGCGTCTATTACAGGTGGCATTGGTGTTCGCTAACATAATAAATGATAATGAACTGTTAATGCATTGTGACTGACCGTAATCATCTGATTGTACATATATATCACTATGATAGACATATGATTGTAATCATGACCAGATTTATATACCAGATTAGGGATCTTGCTAGGATTACACATCTAGACATCAGTTGTTTGTTTATGGTTATTTTACTTGTCTTTTATCTGCACACTTATTCATGTTATCGTTATTCGGTTATTTATTTATTATGTTATTTAGTTATCTTATGTTTGCAGTTTATCTTGTTATTATTCTGTGCACATTGTTTATATGCACGAGCAGTCCTTTTTACACACACACTCACCAGGTCGCTTTCTGACGACCCTGGATTTGCACGTCTAGATATTGGACGCTTTGTTTCATTGTGCAGGTGTTCGATGAGCTCGTACGTTTCGTAAGGAGCTGGACGCTCTCTCTGATTCTGGTATTCTTTCCTTCCTTTATTCCTACTATATTTTTGATTCATGCATATCACACTTAGCTTCTATTTCATTCCTTATTTCATCTGAGATCATGTGTAGTCATTATATGTATTATTGCAGTGATCGTTAATATTATGGTTTAGATTTATAACTTGTTTAGGTTAATTTAGGCTTAGCGTGTATACATGGGGTATTTTCCTCGCGTATATACGTCGCCGACTCTCGTTTCCGCGTATTTTGGGAAGCGGGGCGTGACACCATGTCATAGCACCACCTCGTTGGTTTCCACCAATACCACGAGTCTCTTCATCATTACCGCCATCACCATCACCGCCGTCACCATCACCATCACCCTCATCGTCGTCATCACCGTCACTTTCATCACTACGACGAATACTTTCATCCAACCAACCTAAGTCATCTGGTGGTAACATCGGTTGTTCTTTCTTAGATTTTATGGCCGCTCTTTCTTTGCTACCTTCAGAAAGTTGTTGTCTCAATATTTGACACTTCTTTGGTACTCAGGAACATCCTTCCACCTGACCAGATACATGTGTTATGTGTTACTTTAATCTAGTGATACCACCATGAACTTGTTTTCTATAATAATTACACTTCACAAGTTTTTTACTTCCACCAATAGGGGTACCATATTGCCATCCAATATCGCGCTGCTTTGGAGCCACACTGAAATTTAAAAATTATGTTAAATTAAATTAAAACTAAAACTAACTAAATTAACTAAACTAATCACATCATAGCTACTTAAAATAAATTAAATTTACTATATATTATGTTTACTAAATTAAATAAAATTACTAAATTACCTAACTTAAATAAAATCACTAAATTAAATTAAACTAAAATTAAATTAAACTAAATTAAACTAAATTAAACTGTTAAATATAGAGAGAGTTGAGGGGGAGAGAAAGAGCAACAGAGAGACGAAGAGGGAGAACTGAGGGGGAGAGAAAGGAGCACAGAGAGAGATAGAGGGGTAGAGAGACGGAGAGAGTTGGGAAAGGAACATAAGGGGAGAGACGGAGAGGGCTGGGAGAAGGACAGGGAGAGAGGGACGGAGAGGGGGAGAGAGGGACGGAGAGGGAGGGGGGAAAGAGCTGGGAGAGGGACAGAGGGAGAGAGCAAGAAGGAGAAAGGCTGAGGGAGAGAGGACAGAGGTAGAGAGGGAGTGATCCAAGAGAGGGAGAGCGAGAGGGACAGAGAGCACTGTTCTAAAAATCGGATTAATCGGGCGATTAATCCTATTCGGTAACAACCCACTTAATATTACATTAATCGCTCTGATTATGCGCTCGAGCGATTAATCGGGTCCAAAATGATTAATGCCCGATTAATTCAATTAATCCCCAATTAATCCGATTAATCCCGATTAATCATTTAGGTATTTCATATGTTTTTTATTTGAAAAACTTATTACTTTGTGTGTGTTGGATCACTAAGTAATTTACGTTGTGATGTTGATGATTTGAAAATGATCTTTTATTAAATAGTAGATGAACTGTTATTTATTAAATAGTAGATGAATTATGATATTTTATTATTGTATATTTTGCATAAAGTGATACTTATGTTTTATTATTTTTGATTATTTTTCAAATTAACTTATTTAGCAATCTTTCTCCATCATTTTTTAAAGCTCATTATTTTGATTGATAAATTGACTAATTTTTTTTATTTATCTTATTTTGCAAGTAAGCTCTTTGATTTATATTTATGTTACAAAATTAGAAATCTTGGATTACTAATGTAAAGAGATAAGTTATTTTACTTCTTTTTTTACTATTTATTCATATTGTCTTGTTCATCATATCATGGTTTATAACTTTCATGGTTCAAAGTCGCGGTCTCGGCCGCCGACTCAGAGGGCATCGTTCCACATCAGTCTCAGCGTCGCGAAATGGATTCAGGCGATACGCGCAAAACACTACATAGAGAGCTTATAAAATTCTGAAAAAATCACGATAAATCCTATAAAATTGTAAGACATCAAAATTCATGTATTACATGTCCAAAACAAATTTGTTTTAAGGGGTAATTGGTGTGTAACACCCCGTTCCCCGAATACGTTCTCAGAATATGTATCACATGTCCAAAATCACGGCTCGAATTTGGCTTGTTTCAGTTTTAAATATTTTTTTAATATTTTAGATTTTTCACAATTTTTTGAAATTGCAAATTTCCTAAAATCAGTGGCGACCGGTACCGCCGATCGATTTTAGAATTTTAATTTGCAAATGGAATTGAATTTGACTTCACATTATTCCTCAGGATGATATTTTCTACTGAGGATTTTTGGAGATTTTTTCTGAATTAGTTTATTGCGGAATGTACTATTATTTTTCCAATATCTTTCTCTTTTCTTTTCTTTCCACCGAGCTGAGCCCACTGCTCCCCCCTAAAATATCTCTCCCTCTTTCCTCATTTCCCTCATCTCGCTCTCTTCATATTTCCACATCTCCACTCTCTCCCCCTCTTCCGATCTCGCTGTCTCTTCCCCCTCCACTCCCGCCTCTCTCCCTCTCCCACCTCTTCCGATCTCTCTCAGATCGAGATCACATAGAGAGCGATCGAGAGAGGGAGGGGGAGAGAGTCAGGAGAGGGAGAGATAGACAGAGGAAGGGGGAGGAGGCGGGGGAGGGAGGAACAGGCAACGAGCAGCAGGCGAGGCGAGGCGATGCGACGGTGAGGAGACAACAGTGAGGGAGGAACGGCGGCGAGGGAGACAAAGACGAGCAGGCTGCTGTAAGTTTTTTTTAACCTTCATCACGAGTCACGACTCGAAAAAAATCGAGTCGAGTCGGCCAATTCAGCCGAGTCAACGATTCCATGGTTGACTCGGCTGATATGGCCGAGTTGGCTCGGATTTTTTCCAAGTCGTGAAGAATTGGTGAAAAATATTGGATCGGGGAACGATTTCATCTCGATGGACCCAGTCAGAACCGGAACGGCCGAGACTTTGAACTATGATAACTTCACATCTAGATATTGATTTGTATGATATTTAAGTATTTTCAACAATTAATTGTATATATTCATATGCAGTTGTGTATAAATATAATTAAATATATTAAAAATTTTCAAAAATGATTAATCCCCAATTAATCTCTGATTAATCCGATTAATCCTTATTTAGTGTTAGACCGCACGAACAATGAAACCGATTTTTAGAACACTATCAGAGAGACTGAGGGAGAGAGGACAGAGGGAGAGAAAGGGAGTGATCGGAGAGGGAAAGAGGACAGAGGGAGAGAGGGAGCGATCGGAGAGGAGAAAGAGGTGCCTGGAGCAATGGAGGGCGATCGGCGATTGACGGAGCACGGCGGCGATCGGCGACAGCAATCGGCGAGCGCCGGCTATCGGCGGAGGAGGTAAGTCTGCTTTTTTCCTCATTTTTTCATTTATAGCCCAACTGTCACAAGCGAACAGCTCAGTCAACTCGACCGTCACAAAGGAACAACTGTTATGAGCTCAGATCGGCCGAGACTCGTAGTCGACTCGGCTGAGTCGACTCCGGGTCTTGACCAGTCCGGGCTCCCCTGGGCTGAGTCGACTGACTTGTGTCTCCGACTCGTCTCGGAGCTCGCCGAGATGGATACGACTCGGCCAAGTCGGATATACGACTCGGCTGAGTCGTATCCGACTTGGCCGAGTCTTCGAACACTGCTTCTTAGCTAATCACATGATGTCTTGGCCTAATAATTCATTTTCTTTTTTAATTATACAATTTAAGATTTTCACTTCCAAACAGGATAAGACCATTCTCTGTGAGTTGTTCCCATCTTTATTATTCCAGTGAATGGAAGATCCCACCAGCATAAATAAAAAGCCCTTATAAAAGGGGGAAGGGGGAGGGGAGAGAGAATAATAAAAAGAAAATTTATTAATAAAAGAGTCTAGATTTGGAACCAAAAAGAGAGTACTAAAAAGGAAACCAAAATATCATTGATTTGAAAGGCAAGTACTTTATCGACAACAAAACCACTTGTCATTCCACTTGAGGCCCACAGTAAACCTCACCAATCTTCAAGAAGATGTGTGGCTACAAATATGTTAACTCCAAGCTCAAATATTTAATGAGAAGTGTGTAGTCTACCTCTCTCTCTCTATATATATATATATATATATATATATATATATATAAGAGAGAGAGAGAGCGAGACTTGTGTCATTCCGAAAGGATTTGAGATTGAATCCTTCCCACTCAATACCAACATCCGACATTCGAATACAAGATCCACTCTGTTGAAGTTGATATATATTATTTCAAGTATTTATAAACCAAAAATCAATTGTTTTGAATCAGTGATGTCAGAGGCGCATCGAGGCGCGCGCCTGAGGCGCCAGGCGCAGCGAAGCGCAACCCAGCGCCCCACCGCGATGGCTAGGCGCGCGGCTGAGAGAAGGCGCGGCCGACGAGCGCTTCACGCGAGGCGCGCGCCTCGCAGCGCCTAAAGGAGTTTGGTCTGGTCGGGTCGGGTTATAACCCGCAATTGAAGCGGGTGACCCGACCCGCTTCTATCAGATAAAATGAAAAGAAAAAAAAAGAAAACAGAAGAAAAAAGAAGGGGGAAAACATCTCACCTTCATCGATCTAGGGCATCGGCGATTCGCTCGCACCCCCACGACGCCCGCAACGCCCGCAACGCGTAAGCAGGTTCTCCATCTCTTTCTTCTCTCTTTTCACTCTTCTCTCTGGCACCATTCTCTCTCTGTCTCTGTCTTTCTCTGGATGGCTCCATCTCTCTTCTCTGGCTATGGTCTCTCTCTAACTCCATCTCTCAGACTCTCTTTCTCTGTCCCTCATTCTTTCTCTCTCGTCATCTCTCTGTCTCTGTCTCCAATCCATCTTTCTTTTTTTTCTTTTTTCTGTGACCATTCTCCCTCTTTCTCTGTCCCCGTCTCCCTTTCTTTCTTACTCTGTGTCTGTCTCTCTCGCTTTCTCTCTCTCTTTTGTTTTTTTTCTTTCTCTGTGTTGTGCTTCGTCTCTCTTTCTCTATATTTCTTTCTTTCTTCCCTGTCTCCTTTCTCTGTTCTCCTATTTTTCTTTCTTTCTCCATGTCTCAAGTCTCTCTCTAGTGCTCAGTCTCTCTTTCTTTCTATCTGCCTGCGTCTCGACTCTCTCTAGCTTCTTATCTCTTTCTATGGAGTGTGGCCGTGTCTCTCTCCATCTCTTTCTGTCTTTGTCTCTCGGTCGTGTTCCTTATCTTTTTCTCTGTGACTCTGTCTGATCATGTCCCTCTCTCCATTTATTTACATGCTTTTTGTTGATACTTGTATATTGAACTGATAGCATTGAGCATTCAGTTTTATTTTTTACAGGAAAGAACATAATCAGTGAACACGTCTTGACATTGCAGACACCGGGATCGGCTGGCGCTGCAGTTGTAACCTGTTGTAAGTGAGAGATTATGTTTTACTATATCACCAAAAATTACAAATTCTCATTACAAACTTTGCAAGATTTTTTTCCTTCATACTTTGTTTCCTCTGAATCCTGACTGTGAACCTGCAAGAAAAATTAGACTACATTAGAATTGAAACTTGATAAAAAGAAAAGCAATAAAATATATGCAATTTTATAAAAGACATCATAAATGAAAAAAATCTTATGTGATTAATATCATTATTTGATTGAAGTTCAAAAGTTGTGTTGTGCTTGTATTACTATTGTGGGTTTGATTTCATATCTCGCAAGACTCGCATTTACTTTGATTGAAATATAGATTTGGATTGTTACGATTGTATTGGTAATGTGATTTAGCATTTATTATATATGTGATATTGTGATTTGTCATGTGGAGCCATGTAGGTTGAAGATATTTGACAAACATGAATACGAATGAAGGTAGTAGTAAAAAGAAGGATCCAACGTGGAAGCACACTATTTTAATCAATCCTCCCGATACACTTAAGCATAAATGTCCTTTTTGTGGCAAGATATCAAATGGTGGAATTACAAGGGCCAAAGAACACCTAATTGGCACTTCAAGGAAGCGCAAGAACATCACCTTTTGCAATAGAGTCCCGGATGAGGTGAAAGAAGAATTGAAAGCATATGACGAGAAGCAAGCGAGTCTTAAGCGACAAGCAAATTTAGAACATATACCGGACCTCGATGATGAGGAAGATATGCTAGAAATTGATGAGGAAGAGGGTGTTGCCGAAATTCGAGGCCGACAAGCATCATTAGAAAAAGGAAAAGCCCAAGCAACAAGTACATCTACCAAGGTATCATCAATGGAAAGCAACATGCGTTTCGGTAGTGTTGGTGGTGCTTTGAGTAAGAGGAGAGGGCCTATGGATGCATATTATGCTTTTGACCCGGCACTAGAAGTGGAAAAAGATGAAAGGAGAAGAAAGTTGAGGCAAACGAATATCAAAGAGAGCCTTGACAAAGATGCAGTTGCTAAGGTGTGGCAAGATATTGCTCGTTTTTGGTATCAAGCAGGTATTGCTTTTAATGCAGCTAAATTGAAATCTTTTAAATAATGTTGAAATCGGTATGACAATTTGAGCCACACTTGCCACCTCCATCTTACCACCAATTGCGGGTGCCTCTTCTTAAAAAAGAGGTGAAATACACCATGGGATTAATGGAACCACATAAGAAAATGTGGGAATCTAGAGGGTGTTCTTTAATGTCCGACGGTTAGAGTGACAGGAAGGATCAGACGCTTATCAATTCTTGGTGAATTGTCCTCTTGAATCATGGTTTATTGAATCAATTGATGCTTCCGATGAGATCAAAACCGGTGAGAAAATGTTTGAAATATTGGATAAGAAAGTGCAAGAAATCGGGGCTCAGAATATCATCCAAGTTGTCACGGACAACGCTTCTAGCCTTAAGCTAGCAGGTAAAAATCTATATTTGAATTTTAAAAGTTGCACTTGGCACTTACAAAACTTCATTTTTTTTATTGAATGAATTGTAAAATATTATTGTTTTCATGTTCCTGCTTAGAGGTGAAGTATCCTCACATGTTTTAGACACCTTGTGCGGCTCATTGCATTAATCTAATGCTTAAAGACATCGGGAAGCTACCAATTGTGAAGATGACATTAGGCTGCGCCATAGAGGTAACAGGCTACATCTATTCTCATGGTTGGGTTTTGAACTTAATGAGACAGAAGACAGGGAAAAGAGAGCTTCTAAGGCCAGCTGTTACTCGCTTTGCTACATCATTCCTGACATTGTCAAGTTTACATACTTAAAAGGTGAAGTTAAGGAAGATGTTCATCTCAACTCAGTGGAAGGAAAGTAGATGGGCCAAAGAGCAAAAGGGAAAAGCAGTTGAGAAAATTGTTGGAATGAACTCTTTTTGAAGTAATGTTGCATATGTTCTCAAGCTAACAGCTCCCTTAGTTCGAGTGTTGAGACTTGTAGATAGTGAGAAGAAGCCCGCAATGGGATACATATATGAGGCTCTAGATAGAGCCAAAGAGGTTATTATGGCGACTTTGAGGATGAGTCAAAGTATAAAGATGTTTTTGATATTATTGATCGAAGATGGGAGGTTCAGCTATACCGCCCACTACATGCCACTGGATACTATTTCAATCCGGAGTTTTTTTATGATCATACAAATATTTCAGGGGATGAAGAGGTTATGACTGGTCTTTATAAGGTCCTTCAAAAAATGGTGCCCAAAGAGGATCAAGATAAGATTGACCGACAAATTAGCATTTATAAAAATGCTGGTGGTCTTTTTGGTGTTGATATTGCTATTAGAAACCGAAAGAAGAAATCTCCAGGTAAAAAAAACACGTCAATTTTAATCGTTTAGTTAGCTTTAAAAAAGTTGACTTATAAAAAAATGTGTTGGTTTCTAATTTCCTATTATCATGTCTTATTTCTCTACATATGATAGCTGATTGGTGGGAATCTTATGGCGCATCCACTCCAGACTTGCAAAGAGACTTGCCATTAAGATTCTCAGTCTTACATGTAGTTCCTCTGCTTGTGAAAGGAATTGGAGTACATTTGAGCAGGTAAATACCAAGCTGAAAGGAAATACTAAAGTTATTTGGGATGTTATTTCTGAGGCTGCTTAATAACATTTTATTTCAATCCATAAAAATTGCAGATCCATAGCAAGAAGAGGAATAAATTGAAGCATGGGAGGCTCAAAGACTTGGTTTCTGCAAATACAATCAAGCTTTAAAGGAGCGATATGATTGTAGAGATGTAATTGATCCTATTATGCTTAATGACATTGATGAGAGCAATGAATGGCTGCTGGGAAAATTTGGTGAAGGAAACAACGCAGAGAATGATTTGGTGCATGAGGATGATGATCTTACTTGGGGTGTTATTTCTGAGGCTATGGGAGCTGAGGACCCTATTGTTAATACAAGATCAACTTCAAGAAGTGATTTTAAGTCCATGTCAAGATGTTCGGTTAGTGGTGTTAGTGCTTCATCTTCGAGGAGGAGAGAGCCAGAGCCAGAAGGGGAAGAATTTGACTCTGAGGATGAGAGTGAGGAAGAGAATGCTCAAATAGATTATGGGTCTTATGGGGAGGAGGAAGAAGAGTTTGATTTGAGGGATGAAGATGATGATGAATAGTTAAACTTGAATGTCGTTTCCATTTTTGCTTTTTTTTAATTTTGAAGTTTAGATTCCAAACTTTAGACACTCGTTTTGGTATTGTTGTATTGTTATTCTAACCTGTTTGTCTTAGATGCCATATCTTGTGAACTTGTTTAGTAATTAGTTTCTTGTGTTGTGTCTTATTATCTCTTATGATTTGTGAGTCTGTGACTTGTGTTTTTTTTTACTTATTGATAATTTGTTATTATGCTATTAAATTGATCTCTATATAGGTCTAAATCATGAGGCAACTACACAGGTGCGCACATTGTTCTTGTTTTATTAATATTTTTAATTGTTGATTTATTATTTTTTTTTGTTGTGTATATTATGATTTTACCTTCATTTGTTTATTAATTCAAATAATAATAAAAAACAGTAGCGCCTCACTGCAGTGAGGCGCATCACCTCGCTTGCGCTTTGCGCCTCGTACACATTAGACTCTTTGCACCTCGCACTGCGCCTTGACAACACTGTTTTGAATATTTTTTGCTCATGCATCAAGTAGGAAAAAAACGGACAGCCTAAATAATGAGTTGATTAGTTAATAGTGTAGAACATTTAAAACCTAACAAAAATTGGTTTGTAAGGGTTTTAAATGTTTAGATCATGATCAAATGGCCGGATCGAGAATTTGTATGTCTAAAGACAGATCTAACAAGCTCACTACTTTCAGCCGTCAATTTTGCGCCGCTTGATGAATGGGCAAAAAGTAATTCAAAATACTTGATTTTTGGTTTATAGATACTTGAAATAATATAGATCAACTTCAACGTAGTGGATCTTGTATTAGAATGTCGGGGGGTTGTATTGAGTGCGAAGGATTCGGGCTCGAATCCTTCCGGAATGACAAAAGTCTCTCTCTCTCTCTCTCTCTCTCTCTCTCTCTCTCTATATATATATATATATATATATATATATATATATATATATATATATAATGTGAACATGAAACTCCTCACCATGTTCAAGGGCCTGTTGTTACCGATTTGGCAGTAATAATTGCAAGTATTTACAGCATACCTTAATGAATTAAGTTTCTTGTATGTTCTCTTTACATGCAAATTGTTCACATTAATGTTAGAAAAACTGAACACGAAAAAGCATTCAAGTGGCTGACTCCAAAGAATTGGGACAAAGGCTTTTGTTGTTGTTGTCATTGTTGTTGCTATAGTAAAGCAGATGAATGATGATAACTAAGAAGAATTTCCAACATGTTCTACATTAGGGTTATGTATCGTTGTGTTGGGTTTTATGTGAAGTAATAGCCAAATAAATCCGTCCCATTTCATTCAACTGGCGAACTATTTGGGGAATAAAATGGTGGTGTCCTCCACTGAATCAAAGTTCAACTTCAAACAAACATACATTCAAACCAAAAAAATAAGTCAAATTAAATTAATAAAATAAAATAAAAATAAAAAATCTAACTACTAAACAACAGTAGCAGCACTTTCAGTTTATCTTGAACCTTTGAGTCAACCATAAGCCTATAAGAATCTTTTTTCTCCATTCATCTCTGTTTAGACGCCATCACCTCTACTAAATTGCCAATTCCTAATTATTTAAATTTCCATTTATACTGTGACAACAAAATTGAGGGTGCAAATAGTTTAAGTGGAACATAATTGTTTGTCAAATACAAAATAGAAGTATGACAACCAAAACAATACCCTTACAATATAAATAGCTCACTGTCAGTTTGCCTAGTGCTGAAAAGCACAGGTAGAAGGTCTCTACAGAAGATATTCCAGTAGCTAGAGCATATTAAAGAGATGTTTGACCATTAAAACAGACAGATTGTGATAATTGCTATGGGCTCTGTAATTTGACACATCAATTAAGCACTCATGATTGTTCTAACCAGAATAAAACATGATTTATCAGTTTATCACCACTGGCAATTCTAATGAGCAAGAACAAGTGAATCCACTTTTTCAGTTTAAAGAAATTCCACACATGACCCACAGAAAATATTTAGATTTTTAAATTGTATTATAGCACACTCACTTTAGCAAGTTAATCAGAAGACTTCATGACCACCATACCTTGGAAGCACAGCATGGAGAACCTGAGCCAACAGTATGAGCAGGGACGACACCAGTTAGACCATCTACCGAGAGCATAGTACCAAGCACGCCCTCAGCACAAAAGGTACCAGGCGCAATACAATCAGCAACAGCAACCTTATTCACTTCATCTAAGTCATGTTGAACCATAATTTTGTTCAATGGTTCTCCAAAAGTTCTGCAAATGCATATAGATACATCGATACCAGCACTAACATCCCCATCTGAATGAACCTTAGGAGACTTGGGCATAGAATCATGAACATGTCAAACTGTTCCGCTTTCAGATTTTACAGTGGAAGTACCAAGCAATGTGCCATCTGTGAATGCACAAGAGACAGAGTTGCCAAGAACCACAGGTGCAGAATCTTTTGCCCCCATCTGTTGTCTGTGATTATAACCATCAGATAGCATCTCACAACTCTTAACCTCACAAGAAGATGCGATGTGAGACTCACAATTAACAGCCAGAGCTTCATCAGCCATCTCTGACATATGATGATGCATGCAATTTTCACTAAAAGAATAGGGCTTTTCCTGAGTGCAACCTGCATTGACATTCGTGTCGTGAAACTTTTCCAACGGGACATCAGAATTAGAAATGTTTAGCTCAGGGGCAGGACACAGACGTAAGGTACTAGGCAAGTCATTATAACAATGATTGAGCTTATCAGTAAAAGAACGAGAAACAACACTACACCCTGGCAGTATCTGCAGCAACTCAGAATTTTCTTGTGCAGAACTCCTGTAAGAAATTTGAAAGCCATTGTCAGGTTTAGTGCCAGTACAAGAATATTTAGTCACATTAATTCCAATTTCCTCATTTTCCTTTCCCTGCGGAATATCAAAAGATTTATAATTTACCCTCGAAGTACATGGTTTTGTATCCTCATCAACAGCATTAGGATCATATGTAAAATGATCAAGTTCTGCCTCCACATCACGAAGGTCAGTGGCTGTACCCTCACCAATTGCATAAATATTTGACTCTACAAAACTCCCATGATTTTCTCTTTCTGTAGAATCCTCATATTCTGCAATAGTATCTGAATAGTATTGACTTAAACTATCTTCAAAAGGCCTCAACTTAGTTTTACAAATGGTAGATTTATTTCCTCCAAGATTTCTGTCCACAATATGCTCATGTTCTGCCAAGAAGCCATGCTCCATTACAGATGATGAGCTAGATTTACTGGTTGACTCAGAACCATGGAGATGAGTAGCATCAGAACAACAATCCTGGGAACCAACAGGAACATGTAAACTACAACCATCACAGTCTGGCAAGGTAGAAGAACTATTACTACCTGAAGAATTGCGGTGAACCACACAATTTTGCTGCAAGGAAGTATCACGATTTGCAAGAAAGTTACATGTGATCTTTGCCTCTGGAGCCTCTTGAGGGGCACATCCATCTTCAGTAGCATGTCCTATTGAAGAAGCAACAACAGCATGCAAGTTTGATGTATCGGAGACCTCATTGTACTTCACTTTATGATTGTCAACTATAATATACTCACATGGTGCTTCATTCTTAGTCTCATTCAAAGAACTTTTTTGAAATGCATCTTCCCCCATAAGTTTATCGTGACAAACTGCTTCAGCCTGAACAAAAGATCTAAATCAGCAGCAGTAGAATTGCAATGTGGAAAGTGACATTCAAGAGAACAAAAGTACACATAGTTGGAAGAAAACATTATCTTGCCTCATATTTGGGATGGGTAACCAGCTGATCAGCACCAGGAAGGTCAGTCCTAATAGAAGAAATAGAAGATTCGTCTGCTGCTCCAAGCAAATGCCAGTGCTTAATAACAGTATCATGTCCTGTTGAAATGGCATCAGCAGCATAATCGCCTGATGCCAGTACTGAAGCAGCGGTGTCTGCTCCCTGATTCCCATGAACGTTAACCTTACAAGGTAATTTGATCTTAAGCCCATTATAAGTATTTATCTGTAATGTATCTTCAGCTGTAAGTTCATTTTGATCCACCTTGGCCAAACAGAAAGGTCTACATCACAAGCAATGTCTGAAGAGTTGTACTGAAGAGCTTGGAATTCAGATCTAGGAGAAGCAATGTCTACATCAAAGCTTTCAGTTGTCTGGAGAACAAGTTCTGCACCTTCTGCCTCATGTTTAAGATTGACAACCTCCTCAGCAGAACCACAAGTTGTAGGCTGGCCAATAGATAGCTTGGAATATTTTTTTACTGCTTCAGATGTATGTTCATTCTCAGTTACAGGTTCACCCAGTTCACCTATACAAATTTAAAAAAATAAAAATAAAAATGTGTCACCAAAAGAGAACAAGTGGGTTTGGGGGGTTATTTTTGGGAGAAGGAGGTTGCGGGTGTCGTGCTCACCTCCACCAGCAGTTGTGTGTTCTTCAATTCTTCCATTTTTCGGTATTGGTTTGTATAATAGACCAGTGCCAGGAAAAACTAACATATTTATGGACCTAACTTCCTGTCTTTGTGAAAGATCAAGAGGCTTAAAGCCAAAAATACCAGTCCAGGTTTCCGTCAATTCAGATATAGCAGGTATTATCAATTTTTCAACATTAAGAGAGTGTAGAGCCTGAAATTAAGAAAACAAAAATTATTCAAAAAGGGTAACTATAAAAATAAAGAATTTTTTAAAAATATAATTAAATGTAATGAGGTACTGCATGCATTTTCAACAAAGCTGAATCAATTTACTCCTCCCACCCTATAATATGACAAATAGCCAAATAATGGTCATTACCGGAGGATGTTTCAATTAAATTATGCGCCATAAGGACTAGAAGTAAACTAAGTTTAAAACTAAAAGCATAGCCATAAAGTGACAAACAAACATACTTTGATTTCACATAGGTACAGTGACCAGTCAGGTTATATACATATATGTTCCAATTAAATATAAAAAGTTAACTTCACTGATTTGTTAGTTATATGCTTAAGTCACTTAGATTGCGATCAAAAATTAAGGATCAATAGTTTTCTTGTAGTGCACTAAAATAGCTTGGCAAATTACTAGAGCACTATGCGTCTTTTCAATCAAAACATACATGCACTAACTATGGGTTATGAATTTATTTAACTTATATAAAATTTCTTACACTCAATTTTAAAGTACTGTTTGCACAGCACTTACATAAATAATTTCACTTAATAATAATAGTTGAGGTCTCCTACCTATCTTTGCCTAAATCTTAAAGAGGGTGTGATGCAGGACGGAAGAGGAAAGCTCGGGTTTGGGGGGGATTGGAGAAAACTAATCTAGGGTTTATGAAAATTGAGAAAAGATAAGATTTAGACTTCCCACCAAGGTGATTGCTCACCCAATTTATGCATAGCACACAAAATTTAGAATTATGGCTTCGTACTCAGAAGAATTATTTCCCCCACTTTATGCTTCGCACACAAAGATTTCAAGAAAATCAATTAGGGTTTCAAATTTTAATAACTCGTTCATTGATTTCAAAATACATCATCAAGGACATTTATTATAGACAAAGGTCACGTGCACTACTAGTATCCTTCTCCTAATCCTAAAAGAAATCTCCTAATCATAGAAGAACTCCCAAAAGAAATAATAAAAATAAAAACTAATAAAAATAAATGTGGTCCCTACTCCTAATCAAATCCAACTCAAATTTTCTTTCTCCTACACGAATAGATCTTCCAATAGCTTCTTGGGTCTTCAATGTCCTCATGAAGGTGTAGCGTAAGACTTAAGACGTCTCCTGCGAGTATATAGATAATGATCAGTGGCATGTGAATAGAAAATAGCGAAAAATGAACATCCAGTGTTCTAAAAATCGGTTTCATTATTCGTGCGGTCCAACACTGAATAATGATTAATCAGATTAATCGGAGATTAATCGGGAATTAATCATTTTTTAAATTTTTAATATATTTAATTATATTTATACACAACTACATATGAATATATACAATTAATTATTGAAAATACCTATATATTATACAAGACAATATCTAGATGTGAAGTTATAAACCATGACATGATGAACAAGACAATATGAATAAATAGTAAAAAAGAAAGAAGTAAAAGAACCTATCTTTTCACGTTAGTAATCCAAGATTTCAAATTTTGTAACATAAATATAAATCAAAGAACTTACTTACAAAATAAGATAAATAAAAAAATTAGTCAATTTATCAATCAAAATAATGAGCTTTAAAGAATGATGAAGAAAGATTGCTAAATAAATTAATTTGAAAAATAATCAAAAATAATAAAATATAAGTATCACTTTATGCAAAATATATAATAATAAAATATCATAATTCATCTACTATTTAATAAATAACAGTTCATCTACTATTTAATAAAAGATTATTATCAAATCATCAACATCACAACATAAACTACTTAGAGATCCAACATACACAAAGTGATAAGTTTTTCAATAAAAAACATATGAAATACCTAAATGATTAATCGGGATTAATCAGATTAATCGGGAATTAATCGGAGATTAATCGTTTTGGACTCGATTAATCGCTCGAGCGCATAATTAGAGCGATTAATGTAATATTAAGCGGGATGCCACTGAATAGGATTAATCGGCCGATTAATCCGATTTTTAGAACAATGTGAATATCAACATTTTCTAAGTTTGTATATATTATTTTTTCAAGCTAGCAGCTGAATTTGAGAGAAATTTGGCAAACCAAAATGCCTCATGC
The DNA here is from genome assembly GCA_038442645.1 of Agave tequilana. Lineage (NCBI taxonomy): Eukaryota > Viridiplantae > Streptophyta > Magnoliopsida > Asparagales > Asparagaceae > Agave > Agave tequilana. The sequence continues at coordinate 42,137 of JAVJIF010033590.1, forward strand.
GACTTCTTGATATACTATAGAATCACGTCATCACTATTTGTTGCAATGACAAAATACCATGTGTATATTTGCAACTAATTTTTGTCTAGGAGCCCCCAAGTACTTGATGAATCTTAATTTGTGGACATCAACAGAATATCATATTTACCCCCTCAAATCATCATATTTTCCCAATTACCCCTCAAAATAAATTTGTTTTGAGCATGTGATACATAAAATTGATGTCTACATTTTTTAAAGGTTTATCGCGACTTTTTCAGAATTTTTTGAGCTTTATTTGTAGTGTTTTGTGTGTATCGCCGAGTCTTTCCGTTCTGCCGCGACCGATGTGGAACGGTGCCACCGAGTCGGCAGCCGAGACCACGACTTTGAACCATGGTAGGACATGAAAGATCCCATATCCAACAAGTAATGGAAGTAGAGGTCCCCATACCCCAGCAACCAGCAAAAAAGACAGAAAGTTGAAACTCTTGAAAGAAAGAAATAAGGGAAACGAAAAAAAAAAAAAGAGCATGTAACAAAAGGATCACCAGTTTCTCAACAGAGTGATATCTTAATATCTTAGCAGCAACCAAAAAAATGAAGAAGATGAAACTCTTATATGGGGAAATGGGGAAAGCTGTAATTAAAGAGTTGCAGATTTCCTCTCAAACAAGGCAACAGCTGTGCTCCCAAACCTTACGAAAATTTTCAAAGATACGCAGTGTTTTAAATGTCGGATATTAGGGAAATGTCGGATGTCGTAATCGGATGTCGGATTTCAGATTTCAGAGAAATTTCGGAGCCATTTAGTAAATTCCAGACGTCATTACAGATAACAAAATATATCCTAGATGTCTTAAACAATGTAATTTAAAAATTCTTATCAAGGTAATACATACACAACTTATGCAAAACTACAAAATATGTTTAGGATATGTATAATTAACTTAAATATTTTGCATATATTCACTAATCTATTGTTAAAATTTCTTAATTGCTCTAACTTCTAAGACCAATCAATGTATTGAGCTTTTCTCAAAATGTCGGGCGACATTTCGGGAAAATGTCGGCCGACATATCGGATTTTTCCCGAAATGTCGGCCGACATTTTCTAAAACGCCATTTCAAATGCGGGTGGGGATGTCGTGACGGTGAAAGCTTGAAAATGAAATGTCGGCCGACATTTCAGAAATGTCGGCCGACATTTAAAACACTGAAGATACGACACCATTGAGGAACATATGTTCACACATATTCTTTGATAAAATTAACAGAATTCTGCAATGCTATCAAAAACTATATCAGCCCCTTAGATTGTGTTATACATGCGCCAGAGAAATGAAAGGAAAAAATGATCTTAGCATCGGTATGTAGAAGAGTAGCAGTAAAACAACCAAATATATCCTTAATAATCAAATCTCCATTATTTTAAATCTAGCCATGAGTGTGTTTGGTGTCATCACATGGAGACAAAAAAAAAAAGAAGCATGTTAGTTGACATTAATAAAAAGAAAACCACCAGACCCATTGTATAAATGCTTCATGGAGCCTTTTAGTTCCCAATCCAATGAAGTCCCATTTTCATATACACCCTACCACAATCAAATTTCCAATAGAGATTTAATACACTTTATATTTCCTTTTCAATAAAGAATGCATTTTTACGTGCCCGAGAATCTCCAATATAAATTAGAAAAGAATCTGAATGAAATACTATAAAAGGTAGCAGGTTAGCTGAATGCAAATTTTGTAATCACAAAAGTGTATTTTCATATGAAGCTTAAGAAACAACTCTCCAAAGAAGTGGAACCCAATAACCTTCGCATCCCTTGGTTTTGGTACAGAGTGCTGCCTTGGATCTCTGAGACTATCTGTGGACTGCGCTAATGCATCTAATCAGGGACTCCCATCGTTTTAAGGAGCAGATTGATTAATGGTGGGTGGCACATCAAGGCCAATAATCAAGAAAATATAAGAGGTTCAAGTCACGATATAAGCAATAGCATAAACATATACTTATAGGTCATACATGTATATAATAAAAGAAGCAATTCCCAACTGGCATGCTAACAATGATAGGCATCCCAAGACAATCAAATGAAATAAACTAAGTATTAAATGGAAGAAATATCTGCATTTAGAAGCTCTCTTGACAGGCAAATTTTGAAAAGTGCTAAAACTAAAGAAAATATACTGATTCAATTCCGCGAAGGAGTTGACAACACATCCCTTGACGCCGGTACACATTTCTTGTCCCAATAAAAGGCATTTCTGCCAGCCTGGTTCCATGGATTCTGAATGACACACGGCAAAAGGGGGAGTCAATTACATGTAACAACAGATTTGATTGTTTACCAGGAATGCGTAATAAAATGATTCTTTAACCAGGATTGCATAATAAAATAGGAAAATTTAGAGAGCAAGAAGCTAATTAAAAATTCCTGGTAGATAAGAATATGCGATCAAAACTAAATAACATAAGCTTAAAAATACTTGTCACACATGCAAGAATTTAATAAGTTGTGATAACAGGAGTTTGCAAGTTTAAATGAAACCTACTCACACAATATTCCCACTTCACAAGCAGCGTGCGTGGACCTGGGAGAAAATGCATCATCTCTCTCCTTCCCTTTCTTCTTCTTTCTTTCTTTTTTTTTTTTGTTGTGTGTGTGTGTGTCTCGGCAGAAAAGAAAAGTTCATTCAGATTATATACAAATTTCAAAAATTAAAGTTAAATGCTGTAGAGTATCATGCAGCAAGGCAAAAAAAAAAAGTCTTGGTTTGGTATACCTAATGATTGGATATAACCAGTTACCAGGGCGCTTTTAAGTTTTCTAGTTTGCATCAAAGGAATTTTATGCTAAAGGGCACAAAATACTCACCTGACAGATGCCACAGAGATAATTTCATCCCCTCGCTCCAAAATAAATGTATAAAAGCCAATGTAACTTAGGCGATTGATGTTTGATCTACAAAACACAAAAGCAAACAGAATATTACAAGACCGCAGCAACTAATAAAAATTCCAATCATACTGAAATTAAAGACATGACAGAGTAAGTTATAAATGTTTAAAACTGAGAGGGAAGAAACTATAAAGGATTTGCGCATCTTTCTTCAAATTTTTAGGTTGGAATCTTTTAATTCTAGGTGACTACTTTACCAAAAATAACTGTGCCTCAGAAAGAACTATAAGCACATTCCACTAGGAAAAGAAAAGGCCACAACCTTCGGTCCTAGAGATCGATGCACTGTCGTTGACACTTGACAATAGGCACAAATATGATGCCTATCATTTTCCAGGTAAACAGAAATATTAAAACAATTAACAAGCCATCATGATGATAGCACAGAAAAAGAAAGTGAGAGTGCAAACTGTCAAGAAACTTAAAATAGTATGGCAGGACACTCAGAAGTGGTTTTACCTAATAAAAAGGACTGGCACCAGCCTAAGCCTAAACAACAAATCACCAATCAAGAGGAACACAAAACATGTTTATGTCAAGTTGCAACTGAAAATGTACTAGTTAAAATATCAAATCAAATCAAATGCAAAATAACTATAATACAGTGGGAAACATGACAATAAGAATGTCTTAAGCTGCTTTTATTAAGAAGTTCATTCTTTCCTGGAACCAAGGATGCAAATGATGCTTACCCGCAATTGTAGACAACATTGTGGATGAGATTAACGCCACTTCTGTGGTCTACTATAGGACGAAAACACTCATCCATAACCGCAAAAGCAACAGCAATCTTAGAGTTGCATTCAGCTTTTTGAGACAGACTGCATGGATGTCCAGATGAATCCTCACCAAAATGACGAATAAGGGACCATGATAAACCTGCTTCCAAGTCATTCTTAATTCCAAGAAACTTCTGCAATCTCTTGAATACCTGTTATAAATGAGAAATTTGGTAGACCTATAATGAAAAGGCATGGAGCAAAGAACTTAACGGATTGTGATCACATTTGTTTCAGTACAGATTCTGTTTCTGTTAGACGCAGAGTCAGAGAAAGCAGAGCATTGACAAGACAGAGCGCAGCAAAGCCGGTCCAAAAGATGCAAATATGATTGATGATTTTTCAAGTGTAGATAACAAGTCAATTCAACTTCCACTCCTAGGGTTCAAATTGAAGGGGGAAAAGGTCAATCTACTTGGCATATCAACCCCTGCATTATCTAACAAAAAAACTATTAATCAGTTTGATATGTCTTGAATTTTTTGCCATAAAATATTTATTCTCATATCAATGTCCCCATTTTTCTTAATCAATCAGTCAAACTAAAATAATCTGACTCTCCTTTACCTTCTAGTCTAGAACTAAAACATTAACGATCAGGAATTTAAACCAAAGGATTAATAATTACATGATAAAATCAAGTCCTAATTCCAGCAGTTAAATTAAAAAGCCACATGACTTATTTAAGTGTCTGTGGATGCCATTACCAATCAGGTTGAATTAATAAATTGTATGTTTTATAAAAAGGTTCGCACAGTTAACGTCCAGAGCCCTTTAGGCTAGGAAAGCCATTTGCAAAATCAATATTGATGATCCTCCTCCTAAACGAGAGAAAAGTAGGATGTACCATTTGTATGACAAGCTTATTTTTGAGAAATAATCTCAATGGAATACAATACAAGCGAAATATAGCCTAAACTCCAATATGCAGGAGATAATCGGACTTCAGAATGATCCAAGTAATCAATAGGATCATCGACTTGATTCTATGAATCAAAGATTGGATAAGTCGAGAGAAATTTCCAAACAGTTCGAACAAAATATTCAGAGGAACGAGAAGCCACAGATCTGTGATCTATGCCAAAAGATCATTAAAACAAAGAACTAAAGTGACCATGTCAAAGATACAGTTTATATTATTTGAAAAAATTGCAAGTCAGCATAATCACAAGCAGAAAGAAGAGACTGAAATGGCATTTACAAATGAAAACTTCAATTACCATTTTGCAACTCTTCCCGCAAAATGAAGTGTTTGAATCATTTGAACTAACAGAGATAGCATCTGTTTCCGAGATACAGTCATGATGATCTACAAAAGTTTAGATATAACAAAATATAAACATGCATGTTATGTGGTGCCAAGGTAGATTAAGTGAATAAAATAGAGTGAGGATGCACTTGAGAAGTTAATCATTACATACGTACATTTTTTGTCACATTGAGAACACGTGAGCAATGTCGAAGTAGCCGAAACACTTTCTTTAGGAAAAAAGCCTTCAGAAACTAACCCACAATATCTACACGAACAGTTTGTACAGTGCCAATCACCAGGAGGAAGCATCTGTAAAGAGCAGATATAAAGCATGATGCATATGACAATTACATAGGAAGTCCAGATTGGAGGATACATGGTTAGGCAACAAAAGAATACGATGAAACCAAATGGATACTGGATATTCTTTGAAAAAATAACAGGAGCTGGCAGGTAGAAAATGTTGTCATTATAACAATAAGCATTTCGCATGGCATAGAGTAACGCGTACCTGAATGCCCAAGCAATTCAGATGGAACGTAGAAGGACAACCATCACAGCAAATCAAGTCACCTCCATCTCCGCAAATACCACAAGTATCATCATTTGAGTCATCACCTTCAATGTCTACTCTGTAGAAACTCTGTCGCTCAGATTCTTGCTGCTTTTCCCATGCATTTAGTTGGCATTGCAAAAGGGAAATGCCCGTATCCTCCACAAATATATTTTGGTAAGGCTGATGCAATTTGCTACCAGCATGAATCTCAAATTTTGATATGGTAATTATTTTACTACAGCAACCACAACGAATACCATCTCTTGTGATAGATCCCTCCAGTAAAGCACGTGTCTGTTTCTTGTTCATGTACTTCACCTTACCATCTACACTTAGAACACCCAAATCTATCATCCATGACAGAATTGTCCTTTTCCAAATATATGGCACATAACCGTCATGATCATCATCAGTATCTGCGTCTTGATTACCTCCACGAACCAACAGAGCACACCCTCTCTGCTTCTTGTTTCGAACCTTTAGGTGTGGTTTATGCACTCTGGAACCAATATCATCCACAGTGTTTCGCTTTTTCCGCACTTTACGCCCCTCATTATCATAATTCCCATGAATTCTTCCACCACTGTTCTTGGACCCTTTTATTTTGAGACTTCCCTTCCCTTTTTTCCTCACTCCTAGATTCTTAGATTTTTCAATTTTTTTCACACTTCCTCTCTTGTTCACTACATTCCTTGTCAGCAATTTTAGGAGGTGTGATGGTATGGTTGCAAATGCAGGAGTTCCTTTATGACCTTGATCACCTCCAGTAGAATTCTCAGATGAGTTTTCAGACAAATTATGACAATGGGCCACATATACAGTGTATGCCTTTGTAATCGACCAAAACCTGATCCTCCACTAGGGGGTACATAAACAGCATCTTCATAGGCTCTACCTCTTCTGGGTCTTAATTCAATCTTCCAACCAGCATCTAAAAGGATTCCCTTTATCTGATCCCGGACTTTCTGTTTAACAATACTTCGACGTTCACCTGCTTCTTCTTTTGTACTCAGCTCAGTCATCGCAGAAGCTTTTGATTTGGACTGAGTCTCTGCTTTCGACATAGGGTCCACTGGGGCATTTGAAGGACCCACTTTCTTTGACTTTACCTTCGGAGATGGAACTTCCTTCTCTGTTTTCCCCTTGCAGGGTCTTGCGTTTTCAACTGAAGAAACTTTCCCTGGATTCAACTGCTCTTTAACTGACTTAGAGGTGGAAATTGATTTCTCGATTCTTCTTTTCTTAGAAAGCGGAGGATAACTTGCCATGCTCTTCCTATTTTCTTTTTCTTCCCTATGAATATGGACTCTTTCAATCCGGCTACCTTCTTGTTACTAGGAAAAACCCTCAAAATACCACCTTTGCCCTGCATCCTGATACCCTTTTGTTGGGAAATATCAACATCATCTCTACTAGAACCGCCTGAAGAAGTTCTGTTATCTTTCAGCTTCCTCAGTGTTCTTGTAGATGAGCGCTCAATCCACCTACCGTTTTCAGTTTCCACCTCATTTTTCTGCTTCAAGTCCTGCATTCTTTTCTCATCAAACTCATCTCTCTCTCTGTTAACAGAAGCTACTGATTTAGAACCTAGGTTTGCCTCAATGTCACGGCCTTTGTCTCCAGATTTCAGAAATTTCCTTTTCATATTTTTCTCACCAGTTTCCCTGCTATGTTCTTGTCTGTATCTCACAGGCTCTGATCTGAATTTCTTCAAACTGATCTCATCATTGGGTGTCTCTCTACTTCTCTTTCTTTCTGAACCTGGTTCAGCAGCTTTCTTCTCAGCTCCTTCCTTTTCTTTAACAACTTTTGTATTCAAAAACATATTTGAGTCCACCATTTTATCCACCTCACTGGTCAACCGATCACTGTTATTCTTTTTCCTGCTGGAAGAATCACTCTCTTTCTGATCAACCCCAGAAAAAGCTGAAGACTTCTTATTACTGCCAGCTTCTTCTCCTTCCTCAACAACTTTTGACTTCAAACCCTGCTTTGCTCCCACCTTCATCTCTTCCTTGCTACTTAGCTGGTCTAGACTAGCCTTCTTCTTGGTCGCGGAACCGTTCGCATTATGATCAGATCGAGAAAAGACTGGAGAATTTCTTCTTGCCGTCCACTTCTTCTCTTTCCTTGGCGACTTTTGACTTTAAAACCTTCTTCGCATCAATCATCATCTCATGCTTGCTACCTAACTGGTCTAAACTGTTCTTCTTATCCTCTAGTATAGAGCCCCTCCCATTATGAGCTTCAGAAACATCTGTGCCTGCCTTAATTCTGACAGGTCCTTCCCTTTTCTTGTCAGCTTCCGATCTTGAAGCCGTCTCAGATTCCACCTTTATCCCCTCCTTGCTAGCTAATTGATCGATGCTGCTCTTTTCCTTGATAGGCAAGGCATTTTCAATGTTGTTGATGTCATATTCTTCCTTTTCTCAACAACTTCTGAACTCAAACACTTGTTTGATTCTACCTTTATGTCCTCCTTGCCAGTTGACTCATGCATGATGCTCTTTTCCCTTTCCTGACCTACTTCTGAGCTCGAGACCCTCTTCTCTTCCACCTTAACTGCCTCGTTGCTAATTGGCCCATCAATGCCACTCTTTTCCTTTATCGGAGGGTCAGCCCCATTCTGATTAGCTTCAGAACCAACAAAATTCTTCTCGTCGCTGTCAGCTTCTTCGCTTTGCTTTACAAGTTCTGATCCCAAATCACTCTTTGCTTCCACCTTAATCTCATCTACACTATCAGGAGAAACAACAAATTTGTCATCATCCGACTCTGAATCGCTCAGTATCAGCCTCCTCTTCTTCACCTTCTTCGACTCGAAAAACCTGCGCCCGCTCAACGAGCCATGACCATCCCCCTTCTTTCCACGAACCCTCTCTCTCTCTACCGAAGACATCTCAGCTCTCGAACCCTAATCGACGCTATCTCCTCCAAACACAAGCAAAGTCGCCTCAAATCGAACAAGCAAATCACCCCTCAATTCCTGAAGATACAATGAACCAAAAAAAAAACTAGATTCAAGAGCACCAGAGTATCAAAGCAAAATTTTGAGAAATCGAACTAAATCGGCTTACCTCGCAGAAGGAATCTACCAAGGCGGGAGAATTTTTCAGCGGATGCAATCGATTCAAGAACGTCGATTAGATCCGCGATGGAGAAGGAAAGCAAAATTAGGGTTTTGGATTCTGTTGATCGATTCAATTGAGAAGAGGAGGGAGAGGGGTGAGCTTCGTGCTCCTTGGGGTTGGTTTTTTTGAGAGAGAGAGGGAGGAGAGATTGGGTTTTGGGGGCGGCTTTTAAATATTTTGTAGCCATTTTTTTCGGCTTTTATTATTATTATTATTATTATTATTTCCTGTTATCTCCTGAAATATCCGCCCCACCCCGCAACCCGCCCGCTTTTCGCGGTCTTCCTCTCCAGTCTCCTCGGTCTCGCTTGGGTCACTGCTATTTAGAATCTGGTCTGAATTTTTGAAACTTTGATGGTTCTTTGTCAGTGCATCTTGGCCGTCCGTTCTGGTTCTGAGATTCTTGACAGTTGATCATGCTGTAGTGAACCACTTTTTGTGAAATATCGCCCATATTGGCCATAGCGAATGGTGCATTGAATCATGAACATACTAGCTAACCGTGCATGTCAGACTTGAGAAAGAAAGAAGAGGGAGAGGGGACGGACGGATAAATTTTCTATATGAGACATAGGAGAAAACTCCTTTCAGTTGGTTTTGATTAACACATAAGATTTTTTTCATATGTACCCTCAAATCTTTCACATTTTCAAATATACCACTCAAATCTTCATAATATCTTTATTACTCTTCCAAATCTTTCATAATATCATAATTACCCCACAGTCACCTTAAAAGAATAAAATTGAAATATTCTCTAATCTTCTGTTAAAAAATTGTGAAATCTCAAAAAAGCCCTTACAACGGTATGCAGAGCATGGTCCACAGACTAATAGTTAATTTCAGCGATCTACAGATATCTCTGCCAACGGTCGATTTCTCCCCTTTAAAACCCAACCCAGCAGTCCCCTTTTATAACACCACGTTCTCTTAATCAAATATGTATTCTAATTTTTCGATTGTATTCTTTTGATTTTCTCAGTATTATTTTTATTTTATGACTATTTATATAACTGCTTGGGTATCGGATCAGGATTCTCAGCCCTAATCTAAACCGGGACCCGATTCCAGTATTTTTCTTGATTTGAAATTTTTGATAGTCAGATTTTATCGGTTTCAAATATTATTTTTTAATATTTATATTTTTTCATGATTTTCTGAAATTTTTCTGAATTGAATTGCAAAATCTTCAAAATCGGTATCGATCAGTGCCGCCGATCGACTCTCGGATTTTTAACTTACAAATAGAGTTAAATTTCTAGAAATTGCTTTCACATTATTTCTTAAAATTATATGTTCTATTTTAACGTAATTTTAGGTATTTTTCTGAATTTATCAAAATTCAACCGCATTTGGTGTCAACCGGTGTCGACGGTTGATTTCGAGATTTTTAATTTGAAAATGGGATTGAATTTCTTTAATCCGATTTGACCATATACCTTAATATAATATTTGTTATTTTTAAAAAATTTTGGAGATCTTTGCGAATTTTTTGGACATTTCTAGTGTTTTCGGTATTTTCTCAGATTCAGAGGTTTTTTCCGAACATTTTCCTTTTTCCTTTTCTCTTTTTCTTTTCTTTCTTTTCTATTTTTCTCCACCAATCCTTTTTCTTCTTTTTCCCTTTTTCTTTTCTTTTTTCCTTTTCTTTTTTTCCTATTTCTCTCCTTTACCCGTTATACAAAATATCTTCTTCTTTTGTTTTCCTTCTTTCTTCTTTACTTTTCTTTTTCTTTTCTTTCTTCTCCCTTGGCCAACGACAGTGCCTCTTCCTCCTTCTCCTCTGTCAAATTCTTCCCCCTCTCTCCACCATTTCTCTTTCTCTTTCTCTAAATCTCACTCTTTCTCTCTCCTAATTTCACTCTTCCTCACACCTCTCTTTACCTCCACCATCTCTCTACCTTTCATTTAACAATTGGCCACCCCCTTCACATCCAGCGTGCCACCATTGCTAGCAGTGCCATTATGCTGACGGCGACCACCCCACTCCGGCGAACAACCCCAGCAACCACCACTCTCCATCTCCTTCTCCTTTCTCTCCTCCAACTTCTCCATCACCTCCTTCAACCCCACCACTCCATTAATTGCATCACCACCCACCATCAAATCCTCCTCCCTTTCCTCCTTCTCCACCACCACCTCTCCACCACTACACCACCACCACCATTCCCACCAAATCCACCATCCAAATCACCATCACTACTACCACCATACCCACCACCACTCCCCCTCCTCTCCCCCTCCTCGGGGTGGTCGGCGCGGCTGGGACTGTCAGGGCCACACCTAGGCCCTCTGGCCTGGCCATGAACAGCAGGAAACAACAACCCCCTCTTTTCTCTTTCCCTTATTTCTTTCTTCTACTAGCTCTCTCTTGATTTCTCTCTCCTCTCTGTCTCATCTCTCTTATTCTCTCTAAATAATATATATATTGATAAATATTGGAGGCACGTGCTCGTGTTCTTGGGATTCCGAATTTACGACATTTTTTAAAATTTTAGGCAAGTGTTCTCACATTATTATTAGATTTTCCCACTTCGACGGGTTGAATTGTATTTTTAGGGAATTTATGTATTTTTATTTTCCCGTGTTGTAAATTGTATTTATGTAGACTGTGTACTTGTATTGTATGTGGCGGAGTGCATTGAACTGTATGTATAGTATACCGTGACGAATACTTGTACAAGTGTAGTTTACTTCCTGCACTTATACCCTACTTGTGACATTGCTTTATTTCCGACCCTTCGTGGTCATTTAGCCTCTGGGCTCTCTACTTGGCCTCTGGGCCCTATTAGCCTCCGGGCTTCACCACTCCACGAATAGTCTAGTTATCACCATGTTTATATGTGTGCTCGTGTGGTACTGACACTTCTGCAGGTACTTGCTCGGACTTGCGGCCCTTCAGCCCTTTGGCTCTCACTAATTTCCTCGAAAGTGGGAGTGCTTTCAAACCGTCAGGTCTTTCGGCTCCACCTGGTAGGCAAGCCTAGTGCTCAGCGCTTTACCGCTAACTATGCCCGGGTGTAGTTATGCCATCGGCGCGGCTTCATCATGGGTGATACAGAGCGATTTACCTGCCACCACACACGTGTGTTAGCTTCATCGCGAGCAGTAACCACTCCGAGCGTGATGGCCTTTAGCATTGTGCTTTAGCTTTGATCCAGCCTTGCTCATCTCCACTTGATAGTTCGTTTGTCTACTCGCTGACTTTATTTCTGCCTTGCTCAGCCTCCAAGCTTCACCACGCCACTGATAGCTTAGTTATCGCCTATTATATGTGAAAGTACTCTGATGCCAATTGTAAGTCACCTAGAGGGGGGTGAATAGGTGATAATGCTAATCTAGGAACTAAATGCGCTAAATGCGGAAGCTTAAACAAATTTTGCAACACACTTAGTATAACACACAAGTGTAGCCGAATTCCCCGTAAAGGGCTCTGGACTAACTCCTCTTGATTCCCCTTTAATAGGTTAAGGTGCTATGTGAAGCTCTTGTGGTTAAGTATAAGTGAGGCACACACAAACAACCAAGCATATACAAGATATAGCAATATGAAATATGCAAGGCACAACACAAGCAATGAATGATATGAATGAAGAGTGATGCTATGCACAACACAAATAGAGATAGAGGGTTAGAGAGACAATGGATCAAACGCTAACAATAAGATATGTTTCGAGGTTCGAGCCCCTAGCTCTACGTCCCCGCCTTCACCGAGAAGGATTTCTAATCCACTATCTCCCACCGAGGGAACCTCTAACGAAGAGGATTTGTTACAACACAAGGAGTACCAAATTCCTCTCTCAAACAAACACCACCTCACACAAGAGGGGTAGCCTTTAGCCAAACAACAACCAATCCACCTCACACTTCAGGGATACAAACCAACAACCAACTCCACCTCACCAAGAGGGAGTAAACCACAATCTCAACCTCTACCAAAGAGGGAGCAAACCAATCACCCGATCACCTCTACCAAAGAGGGATACAACAAGAACAAGGGTGTTTACAACAAGTGGTTCCAAAGACTACAAACTCAATCTCTCTTTTTCTCTTTTCCACAAAACAAATGATCCTAAATAGATTAGGATAGAGGATAGCTCAAGTGTGGAAAAACTAGAGTTTTGAAAACAAAAACTCAAAGAAAAATACTTGGGAAAACTCTTGGTAAAAGATATAAGTGAAGAAAAACCAAATCTCCCAAAATTCTATTTTCTTTGATTTTTCAAAACCCTAAAACAAAACAAAGATGAAATCTTTTTGGCACTTAAACTCTTTTAAAAACTTGTAAAAAATACTTCAGAAAAGTAGGAATTTTTGCTCTTGGAAATCTTAGTTAAAACCTTAAAGAGATGGGGTATTTATAGCCCCAAAACAAAACTAGCCATTAGGCTGATCTGGCAGCCTGACAGGCTACCGGTCGGCCGGCCCGGCCGACCGCCAACGGTCTGAAATGTGACCGTTGGGCAGACCCGGTCGACCGCCCGGTCGACCCAAAGAAACAGAGAGCACTGCTCTCAGGTCCGGTCGGCCGCCCGGCCGACCGTCCCTGTGACTGCCAAACGTGCACAGGCTTGTGCACGTCGGTCGACCGCAAGGGTCGACCGGCCCTTGGTACGGTCGACCCCTGCGGTCGGCCGACCTGGCCTGTCAACCACAAATCAGGGACAGAAAACACATGTTAAAATATTTTAGAAAATCTTTTTAAGTTTTGTAAAAATACCCAAAAATAGTTTTATCATTTTGCATTGATATATAAACATGTGATAAAAATTTCAACTCAAATATCAAGCATATGAAACTATTTTTGTGTCTTAACATTTTACCAAAAAACAAAAACATGTATTTTTATCAAACTTTGATTTTTCTCAATAGGAAATCTGATTTTCCTAAAACTCATGAATAGACATATCAAAATAAGTTTGTTTAAGATATGAAGCATGTATGTATATTGAACATATCTAATATACATAAAAACCATGTAAACTTGTTTTGATCAACTATTCATGAAAACCAAATCCAAAACATGAAACTTGTGTGTGTTGTGCACTTGAGCATATCAACTATTCTAAGCTTTACAAATGGATCTAAACACACTAAACTAAACTAGGATACCTAAGTTTTCTTGACGATCTTCCATCTTCAAGTCGACTCGATCCCAAACGTGATTCACCGAGTGCAAAGGTATGATCTTGATGTTCGGGCACTGGAATCACCAAGTGAAGGCTTCCAAACTCCTCTTTTTGAAGCAATCACCAACTAATATCTTGTTACATGATCTGAAACTAAAATCACAAGATTATTAGTAAACATAACTACATGAGTTAATCATCATCAAAACTAGGGTGGAAGGCCTTTGGGCCAACAATCTCCCCCTTTTTGATGATGACAAAACTCATGGAGTTATATATGCATGGATTAAAGTTAAGCTTCAAAGAACCTCCCCCTTAACTCATGCATAAACAAATAAATATAAATATGCAATGAAAACTCTTAAACATGAATGCATAGAAATGCATAAACAACAAAAGGTCCTAAATACCAATGAAATGTTCAAAACAAAACATGCTCTAGATACCAATTAAAATTAAACTAAATTAAACTTAATATATGCAAAACATAAATATGCATATAAAACTCAATCAAACTCAAAATCTTTCTCAAATAATTCTCCCCCTTTTTGTCAATCATCGACAAAGGGGTAAAAACCAAAACAAAATAAAATCTTCTCTTTTTTTAATACAAAGAAACAATCTTCGATAAGGGGTAAAAGCAAAACCAAATCAATAAATTTTTCTCCCCATTTTTGTTCGAAACAACAAATCAATAAAAGGGTTAAAAGCAATAAAACAATGTTCTCCCCTTTTTGTCTAAAACAAAAATTTTGATACCAATTATAAATATTTTTCATTTTGAACATATGATACCAAATTGAAAATTTTTAATCATAAGTATGGGAGTGGAAAACAAATACCAATTGTAAACATGAAAATCGAATTTTCTCCCCCTTTATGAAATACCAACAAAATACATGCATAGGCTTGAAATAAGATACCAATTGAAAATTGAATCAATTGAAACAAAGTTAAAACTCAAGCACTAGCATAAACAAACACATATATATGTATGAAAAGTAAATACCAATAGAAATTGATATTCTTTGAAATTGAAGGCATACATACATACAAACATATATGAGTATACAAGAAAGGTCAAAATTGATACCAATTGAAAGAGTCCAATGATACCAATTGAAACAATAAGATCAAATGTATATCTCATATTACTATACCTCCCAATCAAGGTTCAAGTTTTAAATGATTTTCATTTTAAAGCATACATGAACATGATCTCCCATCCATCCTCCCATAGAAGGTAGGGGTTTTCAAAAATAGATTTGAAAATAGAGTACGTTTGAAAAACTCTACAAAATGAAGAATACCGTAACTAGTTAAATGGAAAATCTTTAAACTAGTACGAAATCCTTCAAGTAAGGAATAAAAACAAATTATTTTTCATGAAACATGAAATCCACATGATAATCAACACTCTAAGCCAATTAAGCATAAATATAACTCATGAAAACAAACACATGAGTAATCAATAAAAGTGAGTGTACAAATACAATGTGAGGATCATAATCATGAAAATTGGTAATTAAGCTCAATATTCCTTAAAACACGAAAACATGAAAATCGTCAAAACTTATTTAATCTTCAAGGTATATGCATGTCCTATACAAATTAAAGTATACATACATATCCAAACACAACGAGTCCACAAAGATATATGCATGAAGGCACGTGGCTCAAAAGGATGTATATGTATAAACAATAATTTGGATAAAATAGACATATACATGAAGTTAAACAAAAACACATGGAAACAAAATTTTCATTAAAACAAATTTCATTTCAAGGCATATGTATGATTTGTCAACACAAAAATTATACATACATATCCCTAAACACAATTGAGTCCATATGTATAGATTTGCATGAAAGGCAAATGACTCAAGGGGTATACATGTATATCTTAAAGTTTGGCAAAATAGACATATACATGAAATGAAAACACATAAACACAAAACAAATCTAAAAATAGGAATACAAGTTTAAAATGCATGAATCATCAAAACTAGACTATACTAGCACATCTAATGGGTTCAAATAAGCATTCAAGCTCAAACATATATAGATTTATTTGTGGCCCACTATATGCACAAATATATATCTAGTCTTAATGAAAACTAACATTTAAACTGGTAATCAAGGCATGAAGCATAAAACAAGATATGAATAATCATGAAAAACATAAACATGATTATTATGTAGATCCACATGTATTAAACCTATGATAAACATGATAGCTAAACAAATGGTGAGAACACAAAATAATAATCCATATCAAACATGGGTGTCTCAAAATGCTAAACATGTATGTCAAGGATTTAATAAACATGGCATTATCATAATAATCTATAAACAATAAAACATGCTATATATGATAAACATGAAAAGCATGTAAATAAAAATTAGGAGTTAGGAATCGTTACCAAAACCTAGAAGGCAACTTCCCTTGTCTCCAAAACATGGTGGTCTTCTCCACCAAACATCCCTTGAATGTGATGCATCCAATTGATTTCCATGAAGCTCGGAACGCATCCACTCCAAGGTACGGCAACTCTCACGTCATGTGAGAGCCCACACCTACATCAAAAATAGGAGGGGTTGTCTTTGGTACCCATACTCTTTTGGGTCCATGGGGGTTAGTACCTTCTCTAACCTAAACAAACTTATTTGCTAAATTTGAAACATGTAATCTATCATAACAAAATTTAGCAAGGTGGCCCTTTCGTCCACAATGTATACAAGTGTACACATGAGCATACATGTGATGGGTGTGTCCGTGAGGAGCATGTGTATGCCGTGGAGGGTGTGCATGAATAGATGGAACTTGTTTCTTTCAAAACAAAGTTTCCAAACGTGAATGCCCAACAACACATTGGCTCAAAGTGGAGCCCAAACAATCAACACTCTTCTTAAGCATGGATATATCATTGTTAATCAAAGAAGAAGTGTGGCATGCAATAGGTGAAGTGTGTGATACTACCCTAGCATGACAAACATGTGCATCTATTTTATTTTTCAAAAACTCATTTTTCTTAACACAAATATCTAATTCTTTTGTAATGAAAACAATTTCATTTTTTAAAGACTCATTCTCTTTTACAACAAAATCAATTTTTGAAGTTAAAACATTATTTTTCTTCAAAATTGTTTCACAATCATTTTTATTTTTCAAAAATTTATTTTCTTTAAGTGCAAGTTCTAATTGAGATCTCAATGAATCCCTTTCATTATAGACCTCAACCTTCTCTTGCAAAACCTTGTCAAGTTTAGAAGACAATTTTTCATTTTCTTTATTTAAAGCACAAGTCTTCTTTTTCAACAAATTATATTTTTCAATTAATTTTTCACAAACAATTGATAGTTCCTCATTCAAAGCATGGACATCAACATGATCATCACATGAAGAACTAGAATCAAAACTATCTAGTTGAGTTTCCGATTGTACCTCAAGGGAGTCATTCCCTTGGACCATTAAGCATTGAGAGTCGGATCTCCACTAGACTCCTCTTCTTGGATTTGCACTTGAAACTTGGAGGTGTTGGTGGTTGTCAACAAATTCCACACTGCAAAGGCGGAATCAATGTTAGAAACACGCATAAGATATTCTTTGGATAATGCGCTTCTAATGGCCTCTAGGGCTTGTGCATTGGCCCCTATATGATTGCGATTACTAAGATAGCATTTCTTGGTAGCGGCAAGATATACATGCAAGCCTAGGGTTTGTAAATAGATGAACATCTTAGTCTTCCAAACAAGAATGTTGGAAGGGTCAAACATAGGTGGGGTCATGAAGTCCATGGGTCCAAACTATATGTGTGCAAACAAGCAAATGCAAATAATAGATTATCAAACAAATGGATCTCACTCCTAGGATGTTAAGCCTAAGTATCAGGAGCGTAGGCTCTGATACCAATTGAAAGTGCTCTGATGCCAATTGTAAGTCACCTAGAGGGGGGTGAATAGGTGATAATGCTAATCTAGGAACTAAATGCACTAAATGCGGAAGCTTAAACAAATTTTGCAACACACTTAGTACAACACACAAGTGTAGCCGAATTCCCCGTGAAGGGCTCTGGACTAACTCCTCTTGATTCCCCTTTAATGGGTTGAGGTGCTATGTGAAGCTCTTGTGGTTAAGTATAAGTGAGGCACACACAAACAACCAAGCATATACAAGATATAACAATATGAAATATGCAAGGCACAACACAAGTAATGAATGATATGAATGAAGAGTGATGCTATGCACAACACAAATAGAGAGAGAGGGTTAGAGAGACAATGGATCAAACGCTAACAACAAGATATGTTTCGAGGTTCGAGCCCCTAGCTCTACGTTCCCGCCTTCACCGAGAAGGATTTCTAATCCACTATCTTCCACCGAGGGAACCTCTACCGAAGAGGATTTGTTACAACACAAGGAGTACCAAACTCCTCTCTCAAACAAACACCACCTCACACAAGAGGGGTAGGCCATTAGCCAAACAATAACCAATCCACCTCACACTTGAGGGATACAAACCAACAACCAACTCCACCTCACCAAGAGGGAGTAAACCACAATCTCAACCTCTACCAAAGAGGGAGCAAACCAATCACCCGATCACCTCTACCAAAGAGGGATACAACAAGAACAAGGGTGTTTACAACAAGTGGTTCCAAAGACCACAAACTCAATCTCTCTTTTTCTCTTTTCCACAAAACAAATGATCCTAAATAGATTAGGATAGAGGATAGCTCAAGTGTGAAAAAACTAGAGTTTTGAAAACAAAAACTCAAAGAAAAATACTTGGGAAAACTCTTGGTAAAAGATATAAGTGAAGAACAAACCAAATCTCCTAAAATTCTATTTTCTTTGATTTTTCAAAACCCTAAAACAAAATAAAGATGAAATCTTTTTGACACTTAAACTCTTTTGAAAACTTATAAAAAATACTTCAGAAAAGTAGGAATTTTTGCTCTTTGAAATCTTAGTTAAAACCTTAAAGAGATGGGGTATTTATAGCCCCAAAACAAAACTAGCCGTTAGGCTGATCTGGCAGCCGACAGGCTACAGGTCGGCCGGCCCGGCCGACCGCCAACGGTCTGAAATATGACCGTTGGGCAGACCCGGTTGACCACCCGGTCGACCCAAAGAAACAGAGAGCACTGCTCTCAGGTCCGGTCGGCCGCCCGGCCGACCGTCCCTGTGACTGCCAAACGTGCACAGGCTTGTGCACGTCGGTCGACCGCAAGGGTCGACCGG
The DNA here is from genome assembly GCA_038442645.1 of Agave tequilana. Lineage (NCBI taxonomy): Eukaryota > Viridiplantae > Streptophyta > Magnoliopsida > Asparagales > Asparagaceae > Agave > Agave tequilana. Next base: position 61,177 of record JAVJIF010033590.1, read on the forward strand.
CCCTTGGTACGGTCGACCCCTGCGGTCGGCCGACCTGGCCTGTCAGCCACAAATCAGGGACAGAAAACACATGTTAAAATATTTTAGAAAATCTTTTAAGTTTTGTAAAAATACCCAAAAATAGTTTTATCATTTTGCATTGATATATAAACATGTGATAAAAATTTCAACTCAAATATCAAACATATGAAACTATTTTTGTGTCTTAACATTTTTACCAAAAACAAAAACATGTATTTTATCAAACTTTGATTTTTCTCAATAGGAAATCTGATTTTTCCTAAAACTCATGAATAGACATATCAAAATAAGTTTGTTTAAGATATGAAGCATGTATGTATATTGAACATATCTAATATACATAAAAACCATGTAAACTTGTTTTGATCAACTATTCATGAAAACCAAATCCAAAACATGAAACTGTGTGTGTTGTGCACTTGAGCATATCAACTATTCTAAGCTTTACAAATAGATCTAAAACACTAAACTAAACTAGGATACCTAAGTCTTCTTGACGATCTTCCATCTTCAAGTCGACTCGATCCCAAACGTGATTCACCGAGTGCAAAGGTATGATCTTGATGTTCGGGCACTGGAATCACCAAGTGAAGGCTTCCAAACTCCTCTTTTTGAAGCAATCACCAACTAATATCTTGTTACATGATCTAAAACTAAAATCACAAGATTATTAGTAAACATAACTACATGAGTTAATCATCATCAGAACTAGGGTGGAAGGCCTTTGGGCCAACAATATGTGTGTGTTTGATATTGATACTTTTGCATGTACTTACTCTGTCTTCAAACCTACTAGCAAAGGGCTCTCGCCCACTTCTTTGAAAGAGGGAGAGCGTTAAGACCGTCAGATCTTTTAGCCACGCCTTGCTCAGCCTTCAATCACCTGTATCGATATTATTTTCTACATCGTGTTATTCGACAGTTAATATCTGATGTGTTATCGCTTGACGTGCTTTCACTTGATGTGATAACACTTACTATGTTATTACTTGACATCTGACACCTGCATGTTATCACCTGACACATGTTTGTTATCACCTGCCATGCTTAACTCTTGACTTGTGATTATCATATAATGGGAATCCTGTAACTGCTATCATGTATTATATACAGTGACATGTACCCCTAGTGCTCATGTATTCTTGTACTGCTGTAATTCCTGAACCTGTCATGATCCTGCTATTATAATAAATTGATAATTACATAGTAAACTATAAAAAGAACAACTTACATCAGGTAAGGGGAAACTGATGGACTTCAAGTGGTGAATATGTTTATAGTGGTATTAGTTATGTTGTACCACTAAAACTTTCGATTCTACCTAAGGGCCTCTAGCTACATTCCTGAATGGGTATACAGTAAGACCCACCTCTTGTACGCCTTGTACCTGGTTCCGTACACAAGCAACGGAACACCCTGGATCGTGGTCTCGGGCATGACGGGACCCACTGTAAACATAACTTGTTGGTTTCATCATCAGTTTTCAATAACAACATCGGTTTACTCATATATGGAGGTATGTGGGATGGAATGTATGCCAGTACACGTACTTAGACATATAGGTCGGACGAGTAACAATACATAATGTCCTGATCCCGTGGGTACGGAGAGATTACTGTGATGTATATACGCAGGTCAAAAATATCCTCACATATATACGCTAAACATCAGTACAGATAAGAATCAGAGTACGAAGTACGTCGTGTACTATACATTCCAACATATGAGTACATTACACAGTTATCACAGGATGTGACACAATTGTAAATCACCTAGAGGGGGGTGAATAGGTGATAATGCTAATCTAGAAACTAAATGCGCTAAATGCGGAAGTTTAAACTATTTTGCAACACACTTAGTACAACACACAAGTGTAGCCGAATTCCCCGTGAAGGGCTCTGAACTAACTCCTCTTGATTCCCCTTGATATGGGTTGAGGTGCTATATGAAGCTCTTGTGGTTAAGTATAAGTGAGGCACACACACAAGCAAGCCAAGCATATAATGATATAGCAATATGAAAGTTGCAAGGCACAACACAAGCAATATGAATGATATGAAATGAATGATGCTTTGCACAAATGTAAAGAGAGAGAGTTAAGAGATAATGGATCAAACGCAAACACAAGGATATGTTTCGAGGTTCGAGCCCCTCGCTCTACGTCCCCGCCTTCACCAGAAGGATTTCCAATCCACTAAGGAGTACCGAACTCCTCTCTCAACCTTACAATGCCACCGAGGCAATACAACCACAATCCACCTCTACCGAAGAGGGATAAGGCCCGTAGCCAATACAATCACAATCACCTCTACCGAAGAGGGATCCAAACACCACTCCGATCAACCTCTACCAAAGAGGGATACACAAATAAAGGAGGGTTTACAATCTTGGAGGCTTAATCAACCTCAAACACTTCTCTTTTCCACAAACAAAAGATCCTAAATAGATTAGGATAGAAGATAGCTCAAGTATGGAAAAACTAGAGTTTTGAAAACAAAAACTCAAAGAAAAAATACTTGGGAAAACTCTTGGTAAAAGATATAAGTGAAGAACAAACCAAATCTCCCAAAATTCTATTTTCTTTGATTTTTCAAAACCCTAAAACAAAACAAAGATGAAATCTTTTTGGCACTTAAACTCTTTTGAAAACTTGTTTAAAACACTAGAGATATCAGGAAATTTTGGCTCAAAAATTCTTACCTAAATCCCCAAAGAAATTGGGTATATATAGGCCAAACTAGAAACTAGCCGTTAGGCTGATCTGTCAGCCTGACAGGCCTGCGGTCGGCAGGCCCGGCCGACCGCCAACGGTCAGAAATATGACCGTTGCGGCATCCGGTCGGCCGGCCCGGCCGACCGCCCAGATACAGAGAGCAGAGCTCTCTGGTCCGGTCGACCGCTCGGTTGGCCGACCCACTGTGCTGCCAGACGTGCACAAGGTTGTGCACATCGGTCGACCGCAGGGTCGACCGGCCCTTGGTGCGGTCGACCGTGCGGTCGGCCGACCTGGCCTGTCAGCCACTGTCCTGGGTCAGAAACTGGGGTTAAAATTATTTAGAAAATCTTTTATCTCTTGTAAAAATCTCCAAAAATAGTTTTATCATTTTGCATTGATATATAAACATGTGATAAAAAGTTTAGCTCAAATATTATCAAGCATATGAAACTATTTTTGTGTCTAAACATTTTTACCAAAAACCAAAACTTGTATTTTATCAAACTTGAATTTTTCACTACATGAATAGGATAGTCAAAATAAGTTGTTTAAAAGTTAAGCATGCATGTATAGAATGAAACAACTATACATAAACCAATTAAACTTGTTTTGATCTACTATTCATGAAAACAAATATCGATTAAACTAAAACCGAAAAACTAATATCTAAACATAAAACGTGTGTGTTGTGCACTTGAGCATATCAACTATACTAAGCTTTACAAATGGATCTAAACACACTAAACTATGGATACCTAGGTCTTCTTGATGATCTTCCATTTTCAAGTTGGCTTGGTTCCAAAAACTTGATCCACCGAGTGCAAAGGTATGATCTTGATGCTGGTCGGCACTGGAATCACCATGTGAAGGCTTCCAAACTCATCTTTTTGAAGCAATCACCAACTAATATATTGTTACATGATCTGAAACTAAAATCACAAGATAATTAGTAAACATAACTACATGAGTTAATCATCATCAAAATTAGAGAGGAAGGCCTCCGGGCCAACAACAATATTACAAGAATGTTATATCAGCAATAAGTGTAAATGTGAGAATACAAAGAGATATATAATTATTAACAATACAAAAGACGCTCACGAGTTACAAAAAGAAAACTCGAGAGACGAGCAGGGGGCGTGAAAGGATAGGGCCCTAGACAAGCCAACAGCTAATCAACAACGCCATCATTGTGCAACTCTGAACACTAGAAAGTCCATCACGGTCCAAGTTCTAAGATCTGAACATTCAGGTCCAGGGGAGTTAGAAATCCCAATAAGTGGCAAGTGAGCACCAAGTGGCGTAAATAGATAAGCACACGTGTGTCGATAAATTTGAGTCAAAGAGCATGTATTGAAAACTATGTCGTGAGTATAGGCAAACAGTAGCAGGTAACGAGGCAGCCAGTAAAGTAAATGTGGTAAAACCAGTTATATAAGCTTAAATTATTAATCCGTGAGATTAGTACGTTAAAGGAATAATTCAGACAAGGAAACCCTCATATATATACCATACACCTCACATCACCGTATCCTGAGTTCAGATAACCCGAGTTGTCTCCTAAACTAAGAAAATAACATAAAATCGTTAATACCAAATACAAGCAAAACCAATCGTACAAGCTCAAATACGGCTTAATGAGACAAGTACGTCAAAGGAATAATCTAAAAAAAAACCCTCATCTATATACCTTATGCCTCACTTCACCGTATCCTGAGTTCATATAACCCGAATTATAAACAGCACGATGAATTATTGATTAGCATCTTATTATTATTACTCATCCTACCCATATATTTAGGTATATGCCCTAGTGTCCCAACACATATATATCCATATATGAGTAAGCTGAGGTTGTTATTGGAAACTGATGATGAAACCAACATGTTATGTTTAGAGTGGGTCCCATACATGCCCGAAACTATGACCTAGGGTGTTCTGTTGCTGGTGTTACAGAACAGGCCGCAAGGCGTACAAGATGTGGGTCTTATAAAAGATTATGGCTAAAAAGCTTCTCTGTTTTCTCGCAATTAATCTGTTATTGTAAGAGCTAAATAGGTCGATACGCAGGGAGAGATGCGATGGAAGCGTTTGAATATGTTTTCTCTTTGTAAAACTTGAAAAGAAAGATGATAGTTATAAAAAAGTTGATTGAATAAAAAGAGAGATCATAGCTAACTAATCATCTGCCACAACCAAGTACTTGTCTATGAGGAATAAATATCATATTGAGCCTAAAAATATTGATCCTAGAGTATTGCTTCAAACTCAAGAAAGATAAATAAGATAGAAAGCAAACTCTAATTAAAGTACATTAGATAAAATTAAACATTAGTTTATTAAAGTCTCTAAGTATAGCATAAGAAAAATCATTTTAGACATAACATTAAACTATCAAAATATCCAAGTATAAACCAAGAATAACCACTAGATAGTATAATCATAAAACTAGTTTAACTTAATTTCATCACTAATCTTCAAGAATCTTAACATAACCCTAAGGTTTCAAATAGGTATAGAATTCAATCAATTCATCTTATAAAATTAGGCTTAGTTGATGGCAAAATTAGCAAGCTACGAAGAGAATTAGTTACTCATACTCATGATTAAACTAGACATGATGATTAAAGAGTGCACAAAATAACACAAATAAAAATTGAAGAACAAAAATTAAAAGAACAAAAGTGATGTGAAAAGAAAGTAAGAACCTTTATTGAATTGTCACTGATACAGTACAAAAGCCTTCTTCTCTTTACAAATTTTCTTCTTCAATGTAAAAACTAGAAAATACAATGAAAACGAAAAATATCTAAAGAAAACCTTAAAACTTGATTTTCTAAGATGAGATTTCCCATGCCTCTACATGATCTTTTATAGTAGAACCCAGGGAGATTCCTAGATAAAGTTGCATACCAAACGAGGAGGTTATCTCCTTATCCTTTGGATTTAAATTGAGTATATTCTAAAAATATACTTTTCATCTTGACTTGAGGATTAAGTATTATTTAAATTCTGAATATAACTTGATTTTATCCTTTATCTCCAAAATAGGATTGAGAATTTCAATTCTGAATTTTTCTGCAGTTAGTTTGCAAGTTAATTACTGTATATGACTTATCAAATGACTGAATTTGAACCAGTGGTCAACATGAGACTTGTAGCTTTTTAGGTTTTCTTTCTAAATTATCTTGAATCATTGAATTTAAGTTATGATCAAAATATTAAAAGGTGTTCAGTCTGAATCCGAGTCTGAATTTGAATTCTCTCCCCTTTATTTTTAACTTATGGCTCAAGCAATCTGAATTTGAGTAGAAATTCTCTTCTAAATTCAATTGGGATAAGGGTTTATCTTTTTTTTTCTTTCTTTTCCTCCTCTAGATTTCAAATTAATTTAAGTTTAAAATCCAAATTTAGATAGGATAAAATAGAAGTTTTCTTTATTTCCCAATTTATCCTTTTCTCTTGGACTCTTTTCTTTTCTTTTTTATTATGAAGTCCTACACATTAACTAAATAATAAAATAATTATATAGAAATATTTTTAAAAAATAAATATGAAAATGTGACTAATAATATGCACTTTGAATGAACAATCACACCCCACACTTATCTTTTACTCGTCTTCGAGTGAAACAAGGAGGAAAAACTAATCTAATCTAAACTAACTTACTTTTGTAAGAATCACGATTGCACTTAGCATGTGTAACAAATCGTTAAACCTCTAGATTATCCCTAGAGGATGATTTTGTCTCGTGACTGTTTTCAGTGAATTATACTCACAAAACCCATAAATAAAGAAAAAAAAAATATTAGTATTTTTGAAATACCATTTTTTAAATTGAGAAAATAATCAAAGTTTTTTTGTAAAAATTAAGTAATATATGTCATAGGATCACCAAATTATTCATTTCTACACTTAGTCTCTATTTGAAAATTTGTAATCAATCTTAAGAATTAAAACTGAATTTCTCACTTAATTTATTATTTTAACCTAACTCATATGCACCTTTGTGATCATGAGTTGTTAACTCGAAAATTTTTAACTTCAACTCTTATGCCTTATATATTAATATATATAATTTTTTCCTTTTTTTTTGAAAGAAGTTTGAAGCATTACCACTTCGTTGCCCTTTAAACACTTCTTTTTTAAAATATGTATAACTCATCTAATTTCATTTCATGTAAGTATTAAAGCTTCTTGAGGCTTTAATACCTAACTACTGATAATTAGATGTGTTAATATATATATATATATATATATATATATATATATATATATATATATATATATTCAAACTTACCTAATTACCTTTCGCGTAAATACCAAGGCTTTCTTAGGCCAAAACACCTAGCTAGTCAATAATTAGGTTTATTTTATTATTTTCATATATATATATATATATATATATATATATATATATATATATATATATATATATATATTCTCTAAAGAACAAAAGTCTTTGTTTTGACCTAAGTGTGTAGTGTATAAAATATGTATATTTCATCAAGATAAAAATTAGAACTAAACTTTTTTAATTTTTTCTTCTAAACCTAAAAATCATACAAATAATCTTTTTAAACAAGTATTAAAAAAATTCTAATTATGATTTTCTTATTCCTTAAAATTTATTTAATTACTTACAAAAATATATCAAAATATTGTTTTCTTTTTCAAAAAGTTTTTAAAAAAAGAAAAAAATTTCTTTTTTTTTTTATCAGTATCTATCTGTGTTAGTATGTTAGTAAATTTTTTTTTTTTTCCTTTTATCATGTTAAGTATGTTACATGTTAGAATGTTAGATGTTACATGTTAGACCCTCCCTCACACCTATCCCATGCGTTGTCCCTAATGTATGAATGAATACATGTATGCATGGAATAAAGTGTAAAAAGAGATGAAGTTATGTTACTGATATATTGGGTTAAGTAAACCCATGGTTGTGTCTGTTTTCGGTACTAATTTCAAAAATGATTTCAAACGTTAACATTTACCTTGGATTTATTACCATTCTTAGTGTCGCATATCTCTACTACTCCATATGGAAACACAGTCCTAACGACGAATGATCCTATCCATTGTGATTTCAACTTTCCTAGAAAAAGATGAAACCTAGAATTATAGAGTAACACTTTTGTCTAGGGGTAAAAGTTTTTCTCTTGTTAAATTATCATGAAAAACCTTAACCCTATCCTTTGTAATCCTCGCATTTTCGTAAGCCTCGTTACTCAAATCCTCAAGTTCGAAAATTTGTAATTTTCAAAGCGCACCCGCCTTATATTATCAAAATTTAGCTACTTAATTGCCCATAAGGCTCGATGCTCTAACTCAGCAGGAAGGTGACAAGCCTTTTCAAAGACTAACCTATAAGGAGACATCCCTATAATCATTTTAAAGATGGTTCTATATGCCCATAAGGCATCTACCAATTTGGTGGATCACAGTTTTCTCTAAGATAAATTTAATTTATCTATTTGAGACTTTAACCTACCCGCTAGTTTAAGGGTGGTAAGGCGTGGATAACTTTTGTGTTATGGCATATTTTCGTATAAAAGCTTCAAAAGTTGTATTGCAAAAATGTAAGCTATTATCACTAATTATTGCACGAAGGGTTCTAAAGTTGAAAAGATGTTTTCTTTCAAGAATTTGATAACAACTTTGTTGTCATTTGTCTTATAAGGGATGGCTACAACCCATTTGGATACATAATTCATAGCTACCAAGATGTATTGGTGTCCAATGAGCTAGGAAAAAGACTCATAAAGTCAATGCCGCAAACGTCAAAGAGTTCTACTTCTACAATTGGATTGAGGGGCATCATATTACGTTTCGAAATCTTAGATATCATTTGGCATATTGTGCACATTTTGCAAAAGTCAAATACATTTTTAAACAAAGTGGGCTAATAGAACCCACTCTGTAGGACTTTTTTGGCAGTTTTACGAGGGCCAAAGTGTCCACCGCATGCAAGTTTGTAAAAAAAGGCTAGAACACTCTTTACTTTCTTATCGGGAATACATTTCCTAATAATTTGGTCAAAACCATATTTAAAGAGATAAGGTTCCTCCTAAATGAAGTATAGGATTTGAGATAAGAATCGATATATATATATATATATATATATATATATATATATATATATATATATATATATATATATATATATATATATATATTGTTTGACCAGTGTACGAAGTTTGGTTTATAACTAAGTAGTTGACTTTGTCAGCAAACCATGATTCTCTGAAGATAGCTAAGAGTTATTCATCGAGAGTTATTCTTAATTGGAAACCGTTGGAAGGGGCGTTTGGAACACGAGAGAGGTGATCAGTGACGACGTTTTCAACATATTTTTTATCTCAAATTTTGAGATCAAACTCTTGAAGGAGGAGGATCCAATAAATGTGTAATACATCTAGTTAATAATACTGTATTTTTATTTTTTTGAATATTTATTTTACCATACTTATTATTTTATTAGTATTAATTAACTTAATTTATGACTTCTTCTTTTTCTGATTATTAGTGATATTAATAAGTTGCTTTATGTGTTATTACTATTATTATTTAATAATTTTATTAATTACTAATTACTATTATTATTACTACTATTAGTTGTTATTATTATTAGTAGATGTTACTATTATTATTTCATAATTTTATTAATTACTAATTACTATTATTATTACTACTATTAGTTGTTATTATTATTAGTAGATGTTACTATTATTATTTCATTGCGTTGTCATTAGTATTTGTTACTATTATTATTAGTGTTCATATTATTATTATTGTTAAAGTTATTATTATTGTTTTGTTAACTATTATTATTACTATTATTTAGTATTATTAATTGTTAATAATAGCAGTGATAGTGTTAATTATTACTATGGTTATTGCTAATTACTATTACTATTGTTGTTGTTATTATTATTATTGCATTTTTCTCTTCTTAACCCAATCCCATTGGTAACCCATTTGTCTAGACCCAATACCCATATTTCTATAATCCATTTATCTATTTACCCATTACCTATACTCATTCTCTCTACCCGACCCAATACCCAAAACCACGACTCATTATCTAACCCTATGTATATATCATCTTATCCCTAATCCCAATCCCAAATCCTAATCATAAACCTAATCTTATATGTTCTTCTCCCCATCTACAGTCTCATCTTCCGGTCCCACAGTTATGATTCTCTTTGCCGAGCCATCTCTCGCCTCTACACACCATGGCCGAGTCAACCACCGACCATCCACACCTCTATGGCCTCTACACGCCCCTCTGGCCTTTAACTTGTCGCTTAGTAGAGCCCAAGCACCAGCATTCTCCCCTACACACTTAAGCTCAGCCCACTACCTTGGTCGCCCCAACCCACGCACGCAGCCACAGCGCAGCCACAACCCTCACTGCCCATGCGCGCCTCCATGACCTACCTTGGCCGAGCACCATACCCTGGTCTGCCGAGTACCAGGCCGCCTTCTTCTCCCGTGCCCCCCAACCACTTGCACACCCTATCGCACGTGGATACATATTTTACTGAACACTGTTATTGCATGTACTTGCGGACATATAACACGGATCCTGTATTACATTGATATTGTTATTATAATCATATCTCACTATTGCATGGACTCACTTGTGTGTATGCGATGATTGTCTTTTTATTTCTGTTGCATCATGTTATATGGATTATTGCTACATGGATATTCCCGTATTCGCGTTACAGGTTTGTCTCCCATTACTGTTATTGATATTTTCATTATTGGACATGTGAGCTATTGATATGAGATGTGTGGAACTAAGTGCCACGTGGACCAAAATCACGGGGCCACTTCTAGAATCCCACATCTCTTGTTTCCTATTTCCCGTTATCTTGTTTCATACTATCAACAGAGCTCATGTCATGCTATCGTATTACATGTACCATGTACAGTACTTATTCCTGACATACTGTGTAGTTAAAGTTAATAAATATAACTTGGGGATAGGGGAGACTTGACAATTAATTAGATTTTATCGGGTAGATGTACTAGATCCATATTTATCCCACTGCATGGGATAAAAGCGCTGGCTACCGATTGTATATAGCTCTATGAGCTCCCATTTTCTGTTTCATGCTCCCCTCTTAGCGAAGGGCCCTGGTCTCAGTAACCAGCGTCCGTTTAAGGCCGTGATCCCGGGTATGCATGGGATACACCTATCCGATAAGAGCTCCTTGACCATTGGGTTTCCATTTAACATAATAAAATAATATAAATAATAGTGACGTCGGGAACGCTTGTTATTTGGTCACTCTCTCGTTCGAATCATGATACCCATATGCCATGTTCGGATGGGTTCGTCCGGAGTGCGGGCTCCTCTATAAACTGCTAGTGGTATGGAAAACTGGAGGAGATTGATTAAAATACCAAGCGGTACTGATTGTTATTATTGTATAAATCACATGACATGCTCAACATATGTATATTATTGTCCTTTTATACTTGTTACTATTTCTGATATTTTATCCACTATCATGTCACCTGTATACCTTATTACACTTTCTAATATTTGTTACACTTTATGTGGTAACACACTATTCATGTACACATATACTTTGCATTGCATATATTCTTCTTTATATATACTTTGCAGATATCATTACTGTATATTCACAACACAATAGTATGATTGTGATGCATACTTAAATGGTGTAACTCTATTAACTGTAGTAACATAAGTCCCATAGTGACGTATTTATTATTGGTGGTAGCATAGTCCGAACATAGAAGTTGATATTAAGTATATAAAACTGGAAATTATTGTAGAAATGACCCGATTAGAACATGCTAGGTATTGATGATATTAAAATATGATATTGTTATATTTCTATTGATTATTCATATTATTATCAAAAGGTATCCACATGTGTTATATATTATTATCGTGACTGTATTACTATAATATATATTACTGCTTCCTTCATTTACCACTCACTAGGTCACTTTCTGACGACCCTGGGTTTGCATGCCCAGGTTGGAGATACGAGATATTGTATTGTTAGATATTTCATTGGATTCACATTGGAGACTCAGCATCGATACCATACATAAGTATCTTTATTATTTAGTCTTTGTTTTCTTATTTATCTATATTTCTATATCTATCATGATCACTGACCCCTTTTGTAGGTATTCTTATACTTATTTAACGTTGGAATTATTGTGTCTATTATATTTATTCCTTGTACTGAGGTTTAGCGTATGTACGTGAGGGTATTTCTGCCCTGCGTACGTACATCGCCGTAGCGTCTCTGTATCGGTGGGATCGGGGCGCTACAGAGTGGTAGCAGAGTCTAGGTTCACACCTAATGTGGGTAACCACCTGGGTGAATGCTCGGGGTCTTACCAACAGTACAATCAGATTCATATTAGAACTCATCTGTACCTGAATTTAGGGATTCCAGCTATGAATACAAGAATGCCATTTCATTAAAAGTTCATTCCTCGATTCTTTTCTATTCCCTAGTTTCGGTTATCAATCAGAATATTCTAATTTTTTTCTTACTTTCTCTTTATTTTATGGATTCCAATTCTCTATCTTTGACTCATGACACCAATTCTCTACCCCGCTTTCACTGTCGATATCAGAGTGGCACAGTGAAAGTTGGGCTTGTAACATTTAGGCTCCATGACTGTAATATTATTCTCCTATCTGAACTGAAATTTCGAGGACGAAATTTTTTTATAAGGTGGGGAGAAATGTAACCTCCTGATCCTTAATGTACGTATCACAATATCAGTACTCGATACGGTGTATAAAGTTGATTTAATCTTCCTGATAGTTAGATTAAGCCGGTTTCAGATTCTGATATTATTTTCCAATAGTTTAGATTTTTTCAAATTTTTAGAATTTTTTGGATTATTTTGAAAAATCTTCGAAGTCGGTGTCGACCAATACTGATAATCAGCTCCATGATTTTTAATTCACAAATGGAGTTGAATTTTAAAAATCTGCTTTCACCTTATATCTTAGAAACATATTATCTACATTATAGTATTTTGGAATTTTTTTGAAATTAATCCAAATTCCGGCCAAGCCGGTGTCGCCTAGTATTGGTAATATATTCAAAGATTTTTAATTTGCAACCGGATAAGATTTCTAAAATCTGAATTCACATTCATCCTCCGCGTAATATTTGCTATTTTACAAAATTTTTGGGAACCGTTTGGGACTAGTCAAATTTTGGATCGAATTAAATAATATTAATTTAATCAATTAAACCTTTTCTTTCTTTTTCTTTCCCCTTCTCCCCTTCTCTGGATTTTCCTTTTTTCCACCGACTTTCTTCTACTGCCTTTCCCTCTCTCTCCCCTACCGCCTCTCTCTCCTTTAAATAAAACCCCTCTCTCTCCTCAGTCACTCTCTCTTACTCTCAACTCTCACCCTAACTCTCTCTCCCCCTCTCTTTCTTACTGTTTCTCTCTCCCCCTCACTCTCTCTGTGTTTTCCCAGCCAAGGAGATAGACCTGTCGGTGGCCTTGCCGTCAGCCAGCCGGTTGGGAGGCGCGGTGGCGCGCCTCCCAACCGGGCCACCCCCTTTCCCCTCTCTTTCTTCACTCCTTTTCTTCTTCTTCTCCTTCTTCTTCTTCTTTTTCTTTTCTTATGATTTCTTTCCCTCTCTCTTTCCCTTCTGTCTACCACAACCGGCGGCTAGGTCGCCGCCGGCGTGGCTGCCGTGGGGCACCGTGGCCGCGCCGCTGCGCACGTGGTCACGCGCAGGGTAGCAGCGCGCTGCCCTATTTTTCTCCCTTTCTCTCTCTCTCTCTCTCCCCCTAATGGTTTAAACCCAACAGCCCAAAAACTCAATAACTCCAAACCCAAACCCACTAAGTCGTTAACCTATCCATTAAATTATTCGGTCGGGTTATTGGACCTAAACCCAACCCGTTACTAACCCAAACCCGTTTCAAAACTTAAGAAAGGTAAACTTTCATATAAACCCCTAACAATGTATTACATTGACGAATGAGTCCTTTTTCTTGCATATTTAACCTATTTATGTTCGTTTTAGTATTAGGGCGATATCTTGAGCATCTGAATTCAGATTTAGACGATCCTGAAACCGTTGCGATCGTGGGAGAGAAAGCTGCCTTCACATAGCCATTTTATAAGTGTTTTCCTTTTATAAATTATATTTAGTCATATTTAATAAATTGAATGATTGCTATAGTTAATAAATCATGATTATGGGTAAACCACTATAAATGTAAATTAATAGCTTAATTATAGAGAAGTCATGTTTTATAATAAGAATATGCATGATATTTTAGTAAACATAAACAATAAAATAATACTTTCATCTTCTTCATGATTTAATATAAAATATAAGTGATAGATGATCAATTAAAGGAATTTCATTTTAATAAATACTGTGAGAATTATTTAAATGGTTAGATATCCATTCGACATATTTTTTTTACATCTATCACATCACCGGACACTGTCACTTCATGGACATCTATTATGGTTACGCAATACCGCTACATGTATACTGATACACGCGTGCTTCATTATACCGCACATTATCACTATTACATTGTCACCATTGCCGACCCACCGATACACTGGACACTGTATTGCATGTAAATATCTGTTACACTAAATACTATTGTTTCATGTATATGCATCGCCATTACACAAATACTGATACACAGGACACTATTATTTCATGTTCATGACCACTGATATATGGATACTCGACACCGTCATTTCACGTGCCAGTATTCCACGAACACTCTTGTACTCTGAACATTATCATTATTTCATGTATTATAACATTGTTGCGCTATCACTATTCTGACACGTATTAGTATCAACATTACATGGATACTCCAGGACACGAGATACAGTTATTTTACGTGGATACATATTTTACTGAACACTGTTATTGCATGTACTTACGAACATATGAGACGGATCCTATATTGCATCGATATTGTTATTATAATCATATCTCACTGTTACATAGACTCACCTGTGTGTATGCGATGATTGTATTTGTATTTCTATTGCATCATGTTATATGGATTATTGTTACATGGATATTCCCGTTACAGGTTTGTCTCCTATTACTGTTATTGATGTTACCGTTACTAGACATGTGAGCTGTTGATATGCGATATGTGAAACTAAGTGCCACGTGGACTGAAGCCACGGGGGCCACCTCTAGAATCTCACATCTATTGTTTCTCATTTTCTGTTATCTTGTTTCATGCTATCAACAAAGCTCATGTCATGTTATCGTGTTACATGTACCATATACTGTACTTATTCTTGATATAATGTATAGTTAAAGATAATAAATATTACTTTGGAGTGGGGAGACTTGACGGTTGATTAGATCTTATCCGGTAGATGTACTGGATCCATATTTATCTTATTGCAGGGGATGGTAGTGCTGGCTACTGATTGTATATAGCTTCATGAGCTCCCGTTTCTCGTTTCCTACTCTCCTCTTAGCGGAGGGTCCTAGTCTCAGCAGGTAGGGGTCCATTTAAGGTCGTGATCTCGGGTATGCACGAGATACACCTACCCGATAAGAGCTCCTTGACCATTGAGTTTTCATTTAACATAATAAAACAATGTAAACAATAGTGACATCGGGAACGTTTGTTATTTGATCTCTCTCGCGTTCGGATCATGGTACCCATATGCCATGTTTAGATTTGTTCGTCTAAAGTGTGGGCTCCGGCATGAACTGCAAGTGGTATGAGACACTGGAGAAGATTGATTAAAATATCAGGCGGTACTGATTGTTATTATTGTATAAATTACATGACATGCTCGACACATGTATATTATTGTCCCTTTATACTGTTGGCCCAAAGGCCTTCCACCCTAGTTTTGATGATGATTAACTCATGTAGTTATGTTTACTAATAATCTTGTGATTTTAGTTTCAGATCATTAATCAAGATATTAGTTTGTGATTGCTTCAAAAAGAGGAGTTTGGAAGCCTTCACTTGGTGATTCCGGTGCCCGAGCTTCAAGATCACTCATTTGCACTCGGTGGATCACGTTTGGGATCAAGTCTACTTGAAGATGGAGGTCATAAAGAAGACTTAGGTATCCATAATTTAGATAGTGTGTTTAGATCCATTTGTAAAACTTAGTATAGTTAATATGCTCAAGTGCACAAACACACACGTTTTATGTTTGGTTTTTGATTTTCATGAATAGTTGATCAAAACAAGTTTAATTGATATATGTATAGTTGTTTCATTCTATACATGCATGCTTAACTTTTAAACAAACTTATTTTGACTTTCCTATTCATGTATTGAAAAATCCAAGTTTGATAAAAATACATGTTTTGATTTTTGGTAAAAATGATAAGACACAAAAATAGTTCAAATTGCTTGATAATTGAGTTGAAATTTTTATCACATGTTTATATATCAATGCAAAATGATAAAACTATTTTTGGGTATTTTTACAAGACTTAAAAGAATTTTTAGAAATATTTTTAACATGTGTTTCTGTCCCAGATTTGTGGCTGACAAGCCAGGTCGGCCGACCGCACGGGTCGACCGCACCAAAGGCCGGTCGACCCTTGCGGTTGACCGACGTGCACAAGCTTGTGCACGTTTGGCAATCACAGGGACGGTCGGCCGGGCGGCCGATCGGACTTGAGAGCAGTGCTCTCTGTTTATTTCGGTCGGCCGGGCGGTCGATCGGGTTGCCCCAACTGTCACATTTCTGACCGTTGGCGGTCGGCCGGGCCGGCCGACCGGTAGCCTGTCAGGCTGCCAGATCAGCCTAACGGCTAGTTTTGTTTTGGGGCTATAAATACCCCCTCTCTTCATGGTTTTAACCAAGATTTTCTGAGCTAATTTTTCCCTACTCTCTGGTTTTAAAAAGAAGTTTTCAAAAGAGTTTAAGTGCCAAAAAGATTCATCTTTGTTTTTAAAAGTGTTTTGTTATTTTCAAAGAAACTAGGTTTTGGGAATTGTTTTTGAGCAAAAATCTCTATATCATTTTTGGTGTTTTCCAAGAGTTTTCTTTGATCAAAACACTTAGTTTTTCCACACTTGAGCTATCATCTATCCTATTCTAGTAGGATCTTGTTTTGTGGAAAGAAGAGATTGTTTGAGGTTGTTGAGCCTCCAAGTTGTACACCCTTGCTTTTGTTGTATCCCTCTTGGTAGAGGTTGATCGGGTGATTGGTTTGCTCCCTCTTAGGTAGAGGTGGGATTGGTAACTCCCTCTTGGTGAGGTGGAGTTGGTTGTTGGTTTGTATCCCTCAAGTGTGAGGTGGATCGGTTGTTGTTTGGCTAAGGGCCTACCCCTCTTGTGTGAGGTGGTGTTTGTATTGAGAGAGGAGTTTGGTACTCCTTGTGTTGTAACAAATCCTCCTCGGTGGAGGTTCCCTCGGTGGGAGATAGTGGATTGGAAATCCTTCACGGTGGTGAAGGCGGGGATGTAGAGCTAGGGGCTCGAACCTCGAAACATATCTTGTTGTTAGCGTTTGATCCACTTGTCTCTCTAACTCTCTCTCTTTTATTTGTGCAAAGCATCATTCATTATTCATATCATACATTGCTTGCATTGTACCTTGCATATTTCATATTGCTATATCTTGTGTATGCTTAGTTGTTTGTGTGTGCCTCACTTATACTTAACCACAAGAGCTTCATATAGCACCTCAACCCATATCTAGGGGAATCAAGAGGAGTTAGTCCAGAGCCCTTCACGGGGAATTCGGCTACACTTGTGTGTTGTATTAAGTGTGTTGCAAAATTTGCATTAGCTTCCGCATTTAGCGCACTTAGTTTCTAGATTAGTATTTACACCTATTCACCCCCCTCTAGGTGTACTTTCAATTGGTATCAGAGCCTACGCTCCTGATACTTAGGCTTAACATCCTAGGAGTGAGATCCATTTGTTTGCTAATCTACATTTGCATTTGCTTGTTTGCACACATATAGTTTGGACCCATGGACTTCATGACCCCACCTATGTTTGACCCTTCCAACATCATTGTTTGGAAGATTAGGATGTCCGTTTATTTACAAACCCTAGGACATAAGGTTTACCTTGCCATTACCAAGGAATACTACCTTAGTGATAGCAATCATTTAGGGGCCAATGCACAAGCCCTTGAGGCCATTAGAAGCACATTAAACAAAGAATATCTTATGCTTGCTTCTAACTTTGATTCCGCATTTGCAGTGTGGAACATGTTGACAACCATCACCACCTCTAAGCTTCAATTGCCAATTCAACCGGAGGAGTCTAGTGGAGAATCCGACTCACAATGCTTGATGGTCCAAGGGAATGACTCCCTTGAGGTACTTTCGGAACCCCACTTAGATTGTGATGATGCTAGTTCTTCATGTGATGAGAATATTGATCCCATGCTTTGAATGAAGAACTATCTATTGTTTGTGAAAAGTTAATAGAAAAATATAAGATTTTGAAAAAGAAAAGTCTAGAAATTGAAAAAGAAAATAAAAGTTTGCATTCTAGACTTGATTGTGTTTTGCAAGAGAAGGTTAAGGTCTATAATGAAAGGGATTCATTGAGATCTCAACTTGATCTTGCACTTAAAGAAAATGAGTTTTTAAAATCTAAAAATGATTGTGAAACTCTTTTGAAGAAAAATGAAAAATTGTCTTCGAAAGTTGATTTTGTTTTAAAAGAGAATGTTGCTTTGAAAAATAAAATTATTTCTATTTCAAATGATTTAGATATTTGTTTAAAGAAAAATATTGTTTTGCAAAATAAAATAGATGCTTATGTTTGCCATGCTAGGATAGTATCACACACTTCACCTATTGCATACTCCACTTCTTCTTGATTGAAAATGATATAAATTTAATTAAGAAGAAAATGGATTGTTTGGGCTCCACTATGAGCCAATGTGCCATGAACCATACACGCTTAGAATCCTTGGTTCGAAAGAAACAAGTTCCATCTATTATGCATGCACACCCTCCACGGCATACACATGCTCCTCACGGACACCATCACACCATGTATGCTCATGTGTACACATGTACACATTGTGGACGTAAGGGCCACCTTGCTAAATTTTGCTTTGATAGATTACATAATGTAAATTTAGCAAATAAATTTGTTTGGGTTAGAGAAGGTACTAATCCCCCATGGACCCAAGAAGATATGGGTACCAAAGACCACCCCTCCTTTATTTAATGTAGGTGTGGGCTCTCACATGACGTGAGAGTATAGATACCTTGGAGTGGATGCGTTCCGTGCTTAAAGAGAACCTTTTTGGATGCATCACTTTCAAGGGATGTTTGGTGGAGAGGACCACCATGTTTTGAAGACTTGAAAAGTTGCCTTCTAGGTTTTGGTAACGATTCCTAACTCCTTATTTATGTTTACATGCTTTCATATTCATTGTTTATAGCATGTTTTATTGTTTGTAGATTATTATGATAATGCGATGATTATTAGATCCTTGACATGCATGTATAGCATTTTGAGACACCCATGTTTAATATGGTCTATTATTTTGTGTTCTCACCGTTTGTTTAAGCTATCATGTTTATCATAGGTTTAATAACATGTGGATTTACATAATAATCATGTTTATGTTTATCATGATGATTTTATCTTATTTTTGATGCTTCATGATTTGAATATTTGTTTAAGTGTTAGTTTTCATTAAGACTAGGATTATACTTGTACATATAGTGGGCCACAAATAAATCTATATATGTTTGTGCTTGAATGCTTATTTGAACCCATTAGATGTGCTAGTATAGTCTAGTTTTGATGATTCATACATTTTAAACTTGTATTCCTATTTTTGGATTTGTTTTATGTGTATGAGTTTTTCATTTCATGTATATGTCTATCTTGTCTAAACTATTAGATATACATGTATACCCTTGAGTCATTTGCTTTTCATGCAAATCTTTATTATGGACTCAAATTGTGTTTAGGGATATGTATGTATACTTCATGTTTGACAAAACATACATATGCCTTGATATGAAAATTTTGTTTTAATGAAAATTTAGCTTTTCATATTTTCATATATTTATGTTTAACTTCATGTATATGTCTATTTTATCCAAATTATTGTTATACATATACATCCTTTGAGCCACGTGCCTTAATGCATATATTTTGTGGACTCGTTGTGTTTTGGATATGTATGTATGCTTTAGTTTGTATAAGACATACATATACCTTGAAGATTAAATAAATTTTGATGATTTTCATTGTTTTAAGGAATTTTGAGCTTAATTGGAAATTTCATAATGCCATGTCACACATTACTTGTACACTCATCATTTTTTTAAAATATTTCTCATGAGTATGTTTTCATGAGCATGTATGGACTTTATTGAATATTGAGTGTTTTTAAGTGCTATGTGATTTATATGTGTTTTATGAAAATTATTTTAGTTTATTCCTTACTTGAAGGATTTCGTACTAGTTAACAAAAATTTCCATTTTAACTAGTTCGTATTATTCATTTTGATATGAGTTATACCATGCTTTTATTGTTATGTCAATTGGTATCATTGAACTCTTTCAATTGGTATCAATCTTGATTCTTTTGTATACTCATATCTGTTTATGTATGTATGCTTTCATTTCAATGGTATCAATTTCAATTGGTATCTATTTTTTCATACATATATGTTTCATTTGTGCCTACTATATTCCTATATCTTAGAGCACAAATATTTGTTTATGCTAAGCTTGAAAACCTTAATGATTATCCTATTTCAATTGATTACTTTAAATTGGTATCAAGCCTACGCATTGTTTTAGTTTATATTTCATAAAGGGGGAGAAAATTTGACTTTTATATTTCAATTGGTATTTGATTTCCACTATCACACTTTATGATTGGAAATTTGATGTTTATTTTAAGCATATGATATCACAATCAAAATTGTTTATATGGCTTAAAAAGAAAATTACTCTCTTTAGATATCAAAATGTTTATGTTTTAAATTGGTATCTCAAAATTTTGGTTTTGGTATGTTTACTTTCAATTGGTATCAAGATGCTATTCTTTGACATATTTTCAATTGGTACCTTAATTGATTGTCACCCCTAATTGGTTTTGTTTTTGTTTTAGACAAAAAGGGGGAGAAAAATTTATTGTTTTGGTTTGCTTTTACCCCTTATTGATGAGTGTTTCTTTGTATTAAAAAGGGGAGAAGATTTTGTTTTGGTTTGGTTTTTACCCCTTTATTGATGATTGACAAAAAAGGGGAGAATTATTTGAGAAGTTTTATATATGCATGTTTATGTTTTGCATATATTAAGTTTCATTTAGTTTAATTTTAATTGGTATCTAGAGCATGCTTTGTTTTGAATATTTCATTTGGTATCTAGAGCATCTTGTTTATGCATTGTCATTCATGCATATTTATGTTTATTTGTTTTATGCATGAGTCAAGGGGGAGCTTCTTTGAAGCTTAACTTTAATCCATGCATATATAACTCCATGAGTTTTGTCATCATTAAAAAGGGGGAGATTGTTGGCCCAAAGGCCTTCCACCCTAGTTTTGATGATGATTAACTCATGTAGTTATGTTTACTAATAATCTTGTGATTTTACTTTCAGATCATTAATCAAGATATTAGTTGGTGATTGCTTCAAAAAGAGAAGTTTGAAAGCCTTCACTTGGTGATTCTGGTGCCCGAGCTTCAAGATCACTCATTTGCACTCGGTGGATCACGTTTGGGATCAAGTCTACTTGAAGATGGAGGTCATAAAGAAAACTTAGGTATCCATAGTTTAGATAGTGTGTTTAGATCAATTTGTAAAGCTTAGTATAGTTGATATGCTCAAGTGCACAAACACACACGTTTTATGTTTGGTTTTTGGTTTTCATGAATAGTTGATCAAAACAAGTTTAATTGATATATGTATAGTTGTTTCATTCTATACATGCATGCTTA
The DNA here is from genome assembly GCA_038442645.1 of Agave tequilana. NCBI lineage: Eukaryota > Viridiplantae > Streptophyta > Magnoliopsida > Asparagales > Asparagaceae > Agave > Agave tequilana. The sequence continues at coordinate 82,860 of JAVJIF010033590.1, forward strand.
ACTTTTAAACAAACTTATTTTGACTTTCTTATTCATGTATTGAAAAATCCAAGTTTGATAAAAATACATGTTTTGGTTTTGGTAAAAATGATAAGACACAAAAATAGTTCAAATTGCTTGATAATTGAGTTGAAATTTTTATCACATGTTTATATATCAATGCAAAATGATAAAACTATTTTTGGGTATTTTTACAAGACTTAAAAGAATTATTAGAAATATTTTTAACATGTGTTTCTGTCCCAGATTTGTGGCTGACAAGCCAGGTCGGCCGACCGCACGGGTCGACCGCACCAAAGGCCGGTCGACCCTTGCGGTTGACCGACGTGCACAAGCTTGTGCACGTTTGGCAGTCACAGGGACGGTCGGCCGGGCGGCCGACCGGACCTGAGAGCAGTGCTCTCTGTTTATTTCGGTCGGCCGGGCGGTCGACCGGTTGCCCCAACTGTCACATTTCTGACCGTTGGCGGTCGGCGGGCCGGCCGACCGGTAGCCTGTCAGGCTGCCAGATCAGCCTAACGGCTAGTTTTGTTTTGGGGCTATAAATACCCCATCTCTTCATGGTTTTAACCAAGATTTTCTGAGCTAATTTTTCCCTACTCTCTGGTTTTAAAAAGAAGTTTTCAAAAGAGTTTAAGTGCCAAAAGATTCATCTTTGTTTTTAAAAGTGTTTTGTTATTTTCAAAGAAACTAGGTTTTGGGAATTATTTTTGAGCAAAAATCTCTATATCATTTTTGGTGTTTTCCCAAGAGTTTTCCTTGATCAAAACACTTAGTTTTTCCACACTTGAGCTATCATCTATCCTATTCTAGTAGGATCTTGTTTTGTGGAAAGAAGAGATTGTTTGAGGTTGTTGAGCCTCCAAGTTGTACACCCTTACTTTTGTTGTATCCCTCTTTGGTAGAGGTTAATCGGGTGATTGGTTTGCTCCCTCTTAGGTAGAGGTGGAGATTGGTGTTTACTCCCTCTTGGTGAGGTGGAGTGGTGTTGGTTTGTATCCCTCAAGTGTGAGGTGGATCGGTTGTTGTTTGGCTAAGGGCCTACCCCTCTTGTGTGAGGTGGTGTTTGTATGAGAGAGGAGTTTGGTACTCCTTGTGTTGTAACAAATCCTTCTCGGTGGAGGTTCCCTCGGTGGGAGATAGTGGATTGGAAATCCTTCACGGTGGTGAAGGCGGGGATGTAGAGGTAGGGGCTCGAACCTCGAAACATATCTTATTGTTAGCGTTTGATTCACTTGTCTCTCTAACTCTCTCTCTCTTTTATTTGTGCAAAGCATCATTCATTATTCATATCATACATTGCTTGCATTGTACCTTGCATATTTCATATTGCTATATCTTGTGTATGCTTGGTTGTTTGTGTGTGCCTCACTTATACTTAACCACAAGAGCTTCATATAGCACCTCAACCCATATCTAGGGGAATCAAGAGGAGTTAGTCTAGAGCCCTTCACGGGGAATTCGGCTACACTTGTATGTTGTATTAAGTGTGTTACAAAATTTGCATTAGCTTCCGCATTTAGCGCACTTAGTTTCTAGATTAGCATTTACACCTATTCACCCCTCCTCTAGGTGTACTTTCATATACTTGTTACTATTCCTAATATTTATCTACTATCATGTCACCTGTATATCTTGTTACACTTCCTGATATTTGTTACACTCTATGTGGTAACACACTATTCATATACACGTATATTCTGCATTGCATATATTCTGTTTTATATATACCTTGCAGACATCATTACTATATATTCATAACCCTGTAGTATGGTTGTGTTGGATACTTTATGGTGTAACCCTATTGACTATAGTAACATAAGTCCCCACAGTGACTTATCTATTAGTGGTGGTAGCATAGTCCGAACATAGAAGCTGATATTAAGTATATAAAACTGGAGATTACTGTAGAAATGACCCGATTAGATTATCCTAGGTATTGATGGTGTTAAAATATGACATTGTTATATTTCTACTAATTATTCATATTACTATCATAAGGTATCCACATGTGTTATATAATATTATCGTGACTGTATTACTATAGTACATATTATTGCTTCCTTTATTTTATCACACTAAGTCACTTATTGACGAACCTGAGTTTGCATGTCCAGGATGGAGATCTGAGATATCATATTGTCAGATATTTCATTGGATTCACATAGGAAACTCGTCATTGATACCATCATAGGTATCTTTATTATTTAGTCTTTATTTTCTTATTTATCCATATTTCTATATCTATAATGATCACTGGCCCCTTTTTATCATGATCACTGATCCTTTTGTAGATATTCTTCTACTAATTTAATACTGAAATTATTGTGTCTATTATATTTATTCTCTGTACTGAGGCTTAGCGTATGTACATGAGGGTATTTCCGCCCTGCGTAAGTACGTCACTGTAGCGTCTCCGTATCGATGGGGATCGAGGCGCTACTGCCCATAATCATGGCTGTTACGATAAATTCATACATGAAGGTCGTACAATTATAGGAACCTTGTCAGCTCCCATTCACCACCAACATCTCAGTATAAATGGACAATCGTCTCCAACGAGAAGGGGCCCTGGGATTTTCTCTCTGGACCTAATATCTAGACCTTATCAATATTTTTACAGTCAACCCTTATTCAGAGGCACTCCAGATAATTTTTGTAATTCTTGTAAATAAGCTGATTATAGTGGATTTTTTTCTCTTCCCAGTGGGTTTTCTTCGATTTGAGTTTTCACGTAAAAATCTTATGTCCCCGTTTCTTTTCTGTGTTGTGAACACATCTTTACACTTACGCTCTAAACCCTCCTCTCTCTTGTGGTGCGAATCGACCATCTGATCATTCACATCGAAAAATCTCCACCACAAATCTAAATATTAAAAAAACATCCCTCTCTATTAAAAAAGAAAAAAGAGAAGAAATTTCCCTCTTCCTCACACATCACACAAAAGAAAAGTCTCTCTTCTCTCTTTTACCTAGTTTCAAATTGAAACCCTCAAATTACAGACTTCATTTCTAAAAACACTATAATCCATTGGAGTGAAACTAAAGTTTTAAAGAATTAAATTGAATGTTATTGCCTCAAAAGGCGAGAATATATATGCAAACCAGAGAAGAATCCTATTATGATGCAAACATAATGACAAGAATCCTATTATGATACGAACACATGACCTCATAATCCTATCCCTATTATAATATAGATTTGTATCCTAAAACCCCCTTCAAACTCAAGGTAGTTCAAGCATAGAGAGTTTGGAAAATAAAAAATGATGACATTTTGATGTATGAGCGGTTGTAAAGAAATCATCAATATACAACTGTGAGGGAATATATGGTAATGTAACAGTCTTCGTCTTAGAATAGTAGTGTTTGTATAAAGTAGCAGTCAATCTCAACGTGTTTAGTGCGTTCATTGAAAAAAAACTAGATTGATAGCAATTTGATGGTACTTTGATTGTCACAGTGTAGAGGAGTAGGCGAAGAACAATCAGAAATACACCTAGAGGGGGGTGAATAGGTGTACTAGCTAATCTAATGCAAATGATGCGAAATAAAAACTATTTATGCAAACTAAAGCTATTAAGCTAACACACAAAGTATAGCCAAAGAGTGTAACCGAATTCCCAGTGAAGGGCTCTGAACAATTTCCTCAAGGTTCCTCTAGAGTAAACGTTAAGGTGCTATATGAAGCTCTCTTGGTTCAACACAAGTGTGGGTACACACAGACTATATCTATCATATGGATATGTTCAATATAAAGTAATACAAGATATAAGAGAGATAGAGTTGAAAGATAGTGGATCAAATACAAACAATAAGGTATGTTTCGAGGTTTGAGCCACTGCTCTACGTTCCCGCCTTCACACAAAAGGATTTCCACTATGTCCACCCAGGACCTTCTACAAAGGGACCTCCACTGAGGAATAACAACTCTACACTTGGAGTGCACTACTCCTCTTTCAAACACAATCACTTCTACACAAAAGGAATAGGCACAAAGCCAAAGTAAAGAAAAGATTACAATCTTGGAGATCTAATGATCACAAACAACACTCGGTGATCACAATAGACCACAAATAATTTTTTGAAATCACCTAGAGGGGGGTGAATAGGTGATAATGCTAATCTAATGAACTAAATACGGAATTTAAAAACTAATTGTAAGTACACTTAATGCAACCAATAAGTGATGCAATACAACCAAGCCAAGTATATAAATATGAATAATCAATATGAAATAATGCAAGGCACAAAACAAAGAGAGAGAGAAAGTGTAACGCCCCGCTTCTAAAGATACGAAGACGTTACGGCGACGTACATACGCGAGGTGAAAACACACTCACGCGTACGTTAAGCCGCAGTACAGTACATAACCTCCATATAGACATGAGCCCCAGCATGAAATAAGTACACGAATACCTGCAGAAAATGGTTAGGGATCATAACAAATAGGGAAACTGGAAAAATAACGATAACAGAAATAAAACACAACAATACCTATGAAGAGTCCTGATGAGAAATCTCCTATGTGACTCCACAGCACTATCTGATAATACGATAACTCCGATCTCCAATCTGGGCACGCAAACCCAGGGTCGTCAGAAAGCGACCTAGTGAGTGGTAAAATGAAGGAGGCAGTAATATATACTATAGTACTACAAGCATGATACTACTATAGATACGTGATGGTGTATACCATATAATAAGCATATCATAAACAGTAGAAATATATAAACATGTCATCCCTTAATACCATCACTACCTAGCCGGTTATCAACGGGTCATGTCTATAGTCATATCCAGTTTATAGAATAAATGTTGTGGTCTAGTAGTGACGTGATAGAAATGACTATGCAGATGGGCATATGCAATCATTCTATAGCCAGATGAGAATACGGGAATAATGTCTAGAGTATATACAGGAACTAAAGGCATGCAATGCATGGTCTACGTGTACATGAAGAGTGTGTCACCACATGAAGTGTAACGGGCAGCAGGTAATGTAACAAACAATACAAGTAACATGATAACAGATAAATGATCAGGAACAGTAACAAGTACAACTAAACATGTAGCAGGCAAGTCATGTCAGAGTCATGTTATTTATATAATAGTAGCCATCAGTACCACCTGATATTTTAATCAATCTCTTCCAGTGTCCCATACCACTGGCAGTTCATACTGGAGTCCGCACTCCAGTCGAACCCTATCCGGACATGGCCTATGGGTACCATAATCCAAACGAGAGAGTGACCAAATAACAAGTGTTCCTGATGTCACTATTGTTAGGTTCTCATGTACTGGGTCTGAATAGTCAGTGCACTGAGGATGCCTCCATCATGCCGACACCCCGCGATGTTGGATTCTATAGGTGGCCTCCACGGATTCAAGAGGTGGCCCACACCATGTCTGTGGTGTGGCACTTTGTTCCGTGTGGCACTTAGTTCCACACACCATGTGCCGGACGCCAGCATGACCGTGCATATAACGAGAATACATGTATAACAAGAATACTGAGTCTGGTCAGTAACAATATCAATAACAAGAACACCGGAGACATCCTCGTCACCCAACACCAGACAGAGGTGAGGATTCTAGAGGTGGCCCCCACGGATTCAAGAGGTGGCCCCCACCATGTCTGTGGTGTGGCACTTTGTTCCGTGTGGCACTTAGTTCCACACAAGTTCCGCCGGACGCTGGCGTGACTGTGCTAATAACTGGTATACCAGAGGACAAGTATGAACTACACAATATATCAAGTACTAGAACAGTGCATGGTAGCATGATAACGGGAAAACAGGAAACAGTAGCTGTGAGATGCCACGCATCGCATATTAACAGATCATATATCCAGTAACGAGAATAACAATATCAGTAACGGGAACATGTATCCAGGAACGGAAGTAACTATATCAGCAACGGGAAAACAATCATACAACATGAATACAGTAACATGGAACAATAAGACATGTAACATGAATAGGGATCCATATGACAAGAATATAAACACCAGCCATGCATGTATACTGGTGAATATATATGTGCTTCATGAACATGCAACACTAGTGTCTTCATGAACATGCAATAATAGTGTCAAGTGGAACCGTGATGTGTAAACATGGCATAACTGAGTACCGAGCAGGCATGTAATGATGAGGAAAATAATATGAAATGTTGATCTTTTGCGCAGTGGTGCATCTATATGTCGGTGGCATATGAATACGAAATAATAGAGTGACGTGTCATAGTATCGGTGAAATTGTACATGCGATAACAGTGTCTCGCGTATATGTTTAGTCTACCAAGTCCCTATGTGACAGATGGACGGGCTACCAAGTCTTTATGCAACAGATAGACGTGTCCGGTGGGATAGAACTAGATCATTTACTCGAGTGTTACATATAGGTTTCACCACAGTATGAAGCATAATGATCTAAGTGAATTATTAAGTTAGTGACTAGTGTTCCTCATCTCATTAACTACTACATCAGGTTTTATTATGCCTTACTTGCAGGGATTACACTAATTATCATGATTTAGCGATAATCATATTTTATTCTTACTTAAGCAACCAATTAAGATATTAATCAAAATAAAATATAATTTATAAAAGGAAAATACTCACAAATTGGCTATAGGACTGTAGCTCTCGTTCCCACGATCGCAACGGATCCAGAATCGTCCAAATCGGAGTCCGGATGCTCCAGATATCGCCCGAAGACCCAAAACCGAGAGAAAAGGTTAGTTACGTAATAACAGAAATTATGCAGGGGGCTATTTGTAATTTTACAGGGGCCTAAAAGTAATTAATAATTTTATAGGGACTAAAATGCAATGTTACCTTATTGGGTCGGATCTGGGTGTAAATGGGTCGGGTCTGGATCAAACCCAAACCCAAAACCCGTTTGGGTTTTTACCCAAATAGAGCAACGGCAGCAGCAGCCGTGGGCTGCTGCTGCCGCTCGCGTGCCCCCGCAGCCCGCGCGCGCCCGCCGCCCGTGCGCGCCCGCAACCCGCGCGGCCACCTCGCCGGCGCCGCTGCTCCGCCGGCGCCGGCGTTGCTCCGGCGCCCAAGGCCGCCGGGTGCCTTGCAGATAGGAGGAGAGAGAGGGTTGGGGGGATGGGCCGGCGCCGCCTCGCCGGCGGTCGCCCAGGCCGGCGCCGCCTCGCCGGCGGTGGTCCGGGTGCTAAGGACAGAGAGAAAGAGGGTGAGAGAGAGAGATCTATGGAGAGAGGGTTAGAGAGAGGAAGTGAGAAAGTAGAGAGAGAGAAAGAGAGGGAGGAGAGAGAGAATTTGGAGAGAGGAAGAGAGAGGGAGGTTTTGGGAGAGTGAGAGAGAGAATAGAGGAGAGAGAGAGGAGGGATTTTAAAAGGAGGGAGAGAGTCGGTCGAGCTAGTCAAAGGCGGTGGGGGAACTCGCTGGAAGAAGGAAGAAGAAAAGAAAAGAAAAGAAAGATTAAAAATTAATATTTTATTAGTATTAAATTGGCCCGATATTTGACCAGTTCCGAATAGTGCCCAAAAATTACAGAAAATAGAGAATATTACGCTGGGATGTAATATTAAAACGGTTTGAAGAAATTCTATTCGGTTTGCAAATTTAAAATCCCGGAGTGTCTCGCCGATACCGGGCGACACCGGTTTGGCCCGATTTTCGATAAATTCAGAAAAATCCCCAAAATACTCTAACGTAGATAAGATGATTCTAAGACACATGGTGGAAGCAGATTCTCAAAATACAACTCCGTTTGTGAAATAAAAATTAGAAAGCCAATTATCGGTATCGGTCGACACCGGCTACGACGATTTTCCAAAATAATCCAGAAAATTTTCAGAAAATCCTGAAAAATCTTAAATATTAGAAAATGAGTGTTGAAATTGAAATCAGCTCAATCGGACTACTATGGAGGTCAAATCAATTTTGTACGTCGTATCGCGTACTGATACGGTGATACGTACACCAGGGATCAGGGGGTTACAGAAAGAGTAAGAGTCAATGGATCAAGCCCAAACAACAAGATTTGTTTCGAGGTTCGAGCACCCAGCTCTATGTCCCCGCCTTCACCCAGAAGGATTTTGAATCCACTAGCTTGTCCACAAAGGACTCCCACACAGGGAACCTCCACCAAGGATTTGGGGCAATACAATAACTAGGAGTACCCAACTCCTCTCTTTACAATCAAAACCTCTCACTAAAGGCTAAGCACCAAACCAACAAAACAATAACCTCACAACTTGAGGGATAAGCATAAAGCTACACAAGGATCACCTCACAACTTGAGAGATACAATCCAATGCACAACCTCCTCAACACTATGAGGGAAAAGCACAAAGCCAAGCAAAATTAGGGTTTACAACTTGGTGATCAAAAGACCACAAACCGATTTCTTTTCCCACAAACACAAAGACCCTACAGATAGGATAGAATGAAGATCAAGTGTGGAAAACAAAGGAATGGAATACAAATACTCAAATAAAATCCTTGGGAAAAACTGAAATCAAGATAAAGAAATTGAAACAAAAATACTTTTCTTTGATTTTTCAAACCCTAGAAAAATACCAAATAGATAGTAAAGATTTGAGCCCAAAAACTTCTTTTTGATTGCTGTAAAAACACTGGTAAGATCAAAAATTTTGCTCTCTTAAAACTTATTAAAACTATTAAGAGAAAACCCTTTTTATAGCCATTTGGAAAAACTAGCCGTTGCAGCAATTAAGGCCAGATTTGACCTTCCGGTCGACCGGCCAACGGTCGATTTTTGACCGTTAGCTACTATCGGTCGACCGAGCCCTGAACCAGAGAGCAACGGCTCTCTGGCCGGTCGACCGCCCGATTGACCGGAGCAACCCGAGAGTGGGTTGCTTTCAGTCGGTCGACCGCTCGGTCGACCGGTTTAATGGGGAGGCCAGCGTGCATGTTTTGTGCACGTCGGTCGACCGGTCCGGTCGACTGACTCTGGCTCCGGTCGACCGTCCGGTCGACCGCCAGAGCCTGGCAGGCTGGGTCTGGGACAGAAAAACTTGTTATTTTTAATTCTAAAAATTCCAATAAATCTTCTAAAAGTACAAAAAAATAGTTTTATCATTTTACATTGATATACAAATATGTGATAAAAATTTTAACACAAATATCAAACATTTTGAACCATTTTTGTGTTATGAAAAAATTATCAAAAACCAAAAACTGTATTTTTCCAAACTTGAATTTTTCAATAGGAAATCTTATTTTTCCAAAACTCATCCAAATACAAAAACATGATATTTAAACACATTTAGGCATGTTGCATATGGATAGAAATCCAATATACAAGAAACATATACATATCATTGTTTTTGACTTTTATTTTCAAAAATATGTTTTGTTAAAACACAAAACCTAAAACACATGAATAGGTATATCAAATTAAGTTTGTCTAGGATATGAAGCATGCATGTATATAGAACATGTCTAATTACATAAACACATGTAAACTTATTTTGATACTTATCTATTAATGAAAACCAAGATCGGTTAAACTAATTAAACCAAAAACCAAAATCAAAACATAAAACGTGTGTGTATTGTGAACTTGAGCATATCATACTATTCTAATCTTTACAAATGGATCTAAACACAAAACTAAACTAGGTACCAAGGTCTTCTTGTAGAGCGCCGTCTCCAAGAGCTTGACTCCAACGAGTGCTATATATGATCTTGATGCTCGGGCTCTGGAAACAACATGTGAAAGCTTCCAAACCATCTTGTTGAAGCTAATCACCTACTAATATCTTGAATAAATATCTGAAACTAAAATCACAAGATTATTAGTACACATAACTACATGAGTTAATCATCATCAAAACTAGAGTGGAAGGCCTTTGGGCAAACAATCTCCCCCTTTTTGATGATGACAAAACTCATGGAGTTATATATGCATGGATTAAAGTTAAGCTTCAAAGAAGCTCCCCCTTAACTCATGAATAGAAGAAAACAACAAATATATGCAATGAATGTAAAACATGAGAATGCATAGATATGCATAAAACTATGAAATGCATATAAACAGGCTCTTAATACCAATAGATATGCATAAAACGATAAAATGTATAAAACATGCTCTTGATACCGAATGAAAGGTAAAACATGCTCTTGATACCAAATGAAAGGTAAAACAAATTATTTCTTCTTTTCTTAATTTCATAAACATGTTCTCTTTAAAGAATGCTTTTGATACCAAAATTACATAATGCTTTTGATACCAATAAACCAAAACTTACATAAACCAAAACTTACATAATGCTTTTGAGACCAATAAAGCAGAACTTACATAAACAAAAACTTACATAATGAAAGCTTTTGATATCAAACATTACATAATGCTCTTGTTACCAATAATAAAACATGATCTCAATATCAAACATGAAACAAAGATCATGCATAAATCATGCATATAAACTCAAATTCTTCTCCCCCTTTTGTCAATCATCAACAAAGGGGTAAACGATAAACCAATAAAAATTATTCTTCTCCCCCTTTTTGTTCAAAAACAAAGAATCAATAAAGGAGTAACAACCCTAATTTGTTTTTATTTTTAATTCTTATTAAAATAACATTTTGAATTTTCTCAATAAAATAAATTTTGAGATATCAATTGAAAGTAAATAAGGCATTGATACCAATTGTGAGAAAATAAATAAAATCTTGATACCAATTGAAAGAAATAGATCAATAGATACCAATTGAAAGTAAACAAAATCTTGATACCAATTGTGAATATTTGTCATTTAGAACATATGATACCAAAATAAAATCAATTTCAACATAAAGTGTGGGAGTAGAAATCAACGGTAAACAAAATACCAAGTGAAAGATAAAAATACGAATTTTCTCCCCCTTTATGAAATGCCAAATAAAACGATGTTCAAATTTTTTTTATTTGTTATAAGCTTATGCATCGTTATTAAAATATCAATTTAAAAACTAATCAATTGAAACATGATAGTCATTAGAAGACAAGCTTAGCATAAACATATAAGTATGAAAAATTAGATACCAATCGAAATTGATACAATTTGAAGTGAAAGCATACATACATAAAAATATATATAAGTATATAAGAAATGTCAATATTGATACCAATTGAAAGAATCCAATGATACCAAATTGAAATAACAATAATATCAAGTGTATATCTTATATAATCTACCACCCATTTCATGCTCAAGTTTAAAATGATTTCAACAATAAAGCATACATGTGCATGGTCTCCCATCCAACCACCCATAGAAGGTAGGGTTTTCAAAAATAACAAGTTTGAAAGTAAAGTATGTTTAAAAATCTCTACCATATGAAGAATATCGCAACTAGTTATAGGAAAAATTTTGTAAACTAGTACGAAATTCTTCAAGTAAGGAATAAAATAAGAATATATTCCATAAAACATATGTAAATCACATAATCACCAACACTCAAAATCTATGAAGCATATATTATACTCATAAAACTAAAATCATGAGAAAACACGAATGATGTGAGTGTATAAGCATAATGTGAAAAACATAGTCATGGAGATAGACAATCAAGCTCAATTGAAATTCCTTAAAACATGAAAACATGAGCTCATCAAAACTAAATTTCCATTAAAACAATTTATACTTCAAGGCATATGTATGTTTTGACAAACAAGAAGTATACATACATATCCCTAAACACAATTGAGTCCATAATAAAGATTTGCATGAAAAGCAAATGACTCAAGGGGTATACATGTATATCTTAAGGTTTGAAAAAATAGACATATACATGAAGTGAAATCACATGATTATAAAACATGTCCAAAATTAGGAATATAAGTTAAAATGTATGAATCATTAAAACTAGGCTATACTAGCACATATAATGGGTACAAATAAGCATTCAAGCACAAACATATATAAAGATTTATTTGTGGCCTACTATATGTACAAGTATAAATCCTAGTCTTAATGAAAACTAACATTTAAATATATATTCAAAACATGAAGCATAAAACGAGACATAAATCATCATGATAAAAACAATCATTATGTAAATTCACATGATATTAGAGCTATGATAAATATGATAGCTAAACATAAACGAGAACACAAAAATAATGATCCATATTAAATATGAGTGTCTCAAAAGCTATACATGTATGTCAAGGATCTAATAATCATGGCATTATCATAATAATCTATAAACATCAAAACATGCTATAAACAATGATGTAAATATAAACGGGAGTAAAGGATTGTTACCAAAACCGAAGAGGCAACTCTCCATGTCTCCAAAACAAGGTGGTCCTCCCACCAAATATGTAACGCCCCTATCCCAAGGATACGGAGACGTTATGGCGACGTACATACGCGAGGTGAAAACACGCTCACGCGTACGTTAAGCCTCAGTACAGTACAATACCTCTATATAGATATGAGGTCCAGCATGAAATAAGTACAAGAATACCTGCAGAAAGAGGTCAGCGATCATAATAGATATGAAAAATAGGGACAAATAAGATAACAGAAATAAATGACTAAGGTACCTATGAATAGGCCAGATGAGGAATCTCCTATGTGACTCCAAGGCACTCTCGGTACGCGGATCTCCAATCTGGGCACGCAAACCCAGGGTCGTCAGAAAGCGACCTAGTGAGTGGTAAAATGAAGGAGGCAGTAATATATATATATATATATATAATAGTAATACAAGCACGATACTAATATATAATATCTAATGTGGGACTAGTGATACCATATAATAAGGATATAATAAGCAGTCGACCTATAAACATGTAAACAGTAGAAATATATAACCAGGTCATCTTTTAATACCATCACTACCTAACCGGTTATCATCGGGTCATGTCTCTAGTCGTATCCAGTTTATACAATATATAATGCTATCTAGTGGTGACGAGTGTACATGCTAGTGGTGATGTGATAACAGTGAACATGCAGATGTGCATATGCTACCTAACCAGTATACGGTGTGGTGAATGATGTATGCAAGGTATACAGACAATAGAATATATGCACATATGCATGAATAGTATAAGTGTAACATGTATCGGGTAAAGTAACAAATAGACATGTAACATGATATCGGATAAATGATCAGGTGTAATAACAAGTACAACTAAACATGTATCAGGCAAAGAACAATAACAAGTAGTAAGCATGTATCAGGCAAGTCATGTTATTTATACAATAGTAGCAATTAGTACCGCCTGCTGTTTTAATTACTCTCTTCCAATGTCCCATACCACTGGCAGTTCATACTGGAGCCCGCACTCCAGTCGAACCCATCCGGATATGGCCTACGGGTACCATTATCCAAACGAGAGAGTAACCAAATAACAAGTGTTCCCGACGTCACTATTGTGTATACTGGTTTTATTATGTTAATTGGAAACCCATGGTCGAGGAGTTCTTATCGGGTAGGAGTATCCCGTGCATACCCGGGATCACGGCCTTTATCAAACCCCTGGCTGCTAAGACTAGAGCCCTCCGCTAAGAGGGGAACAATAATCAAGTAACAATAGCTCATGGAGCAATACAATCGGTAGGTAGCACTACCATCCCCTGCAGTGGGAGAACAATATGGATCCAGTACATCACCCGATAAGATCTAATCAACCGTCAAGTCTCCCCATACCCCAATTAACTTTATGATCTGATATGTCCTGATATATCAAGTATACAATGTAACAAGAATAAATACAGTACCTAATACAAGTAACACGATAACTGGACCTGAGCTCTGTTGATAGCATAGAACAATATAACGGGAACAATATACCCGAAAACGGGAACAATATCACGGGAACAATATAACGGGAACAATATAACATGAACAATAGATGTGGAAGTCCACATATAGCATATCAACAGCTCTCAAGTCCAGTATCGAGAATATCCATATCAATAACAGGAAACAATCATATAACACGAATACGGTAACATGGAACAATAATACATGTAATATGCATGGTGATCCATATGATAAGACTAATTAAATCATGTATGCACGTGTAACAGTGATATGCCGAGAATCCATGTGAGGATGATCACAACTAATAATATGACATGCGGTAGTCCGTGCATTGGTGTATCCGTGTACCAATGAAAAGCAAGAATCGGTGTAAGATCTCTGTGATCGTACATGTAATAACAATGATCAGTGTAGCATATAGTGAACTTACAATATCCGTGTAATGATGATATGTGACGTGTCATCGTATCTGTGCAACGTGTACATGCGATAACAGTGTCCCGGCTAACAAGTCTCTATGCAACCGATAGATCTGAATATGCAGTACACTATATGTATCCAATCGTGTCCAGTGGACTATGGCTATATCATCTATTTACGTGTCAAATACTTCTATTCTAACGGTCATTTTCTTATGACTACGGTGGGTATCAAGACAGTATGAAACTAGTGATCTCTTTTAATTATCAATTTAGTGGCTAGGTTTACTTACGACAGAAGTTCTCATGTAAGAACGCACGTAATTGCTATCTCTATATTATAATTATAGTGATGTCCCAACAATGACAATAAGTATAATGATTATGACAATGACAATATGTATAATGATTATGACATTGTTGCTAATAAACATTAATTACCGATAAGTAAACAATCATTACTTTTACTAAACAGGATAAAAATATAATTTATAAAAGAAACACTCACAAACTGGCTACAGGAATGTAGCTCTCGTTCCCACGATCGCAACGGATCCAGAATCGTCCAAATCGGAGTCCGGATGCTCCCGATATCGCCCGAATACCCAAAACCGAGAGAAAAGGTTAGTTACGTAATAACAGAAATTATTTAGGGGGCTATTTGTAATTTTGCAGGGGCCTAAAAGTAATTTAAAATCTTACAGGGACTTAAATGTAATTTTACCTTAATGAGTCGGGTTTGAGTGTAAACCGGTCGGGTTTGGGTTCGAACCCGTACCCAAACCCACTTGGGTTTTAACCCAAAAGAAGAAGCAGCAGCAGCAGCCTCGAGCTGCTGCTGCCGTCACTCGCGGCCGCCGCCCGGCTGCCCGGCCGGCGCGGCCGTCCCGCCGGCGTGACCTGACCCGCCGGCACGGCTGCTCAGCAGTCGCCGGCGTTTCCCCCGGCGCCGCTCCGGCGCCGGATCTCCTACGCGCGAGGTAGAGAGAGGATTGGGTGGGGCTGATGCCCCCCTCCCACCAAATACCGCCGGCCTGGCCGGCCTCCGGCGCCGCCGGCCTGGCCTGGCCGGCCTCCGGTGTGTCGCCGGCCCGCCCTGTGCTGGCGGTCCATACAGAGAGAGAGATGGAGAGAGGGAGAGAGAAATGAGAAGAGAGAGAGAGAGAGTAGAGAGAGAGAGAGAGAGAGAGAGAGAGATTAGAGGAGGGAGAGAGAGAGGTGGGAATTTTAAAAAGAGGGTGAAGGTCGGTTCGGCTACAGGATGGCGGTGGGGGGAGTTTTCCAGAGAACGGGAGAAGAAAAGGAAGGAAGGAAAAAGAAAAGATAAAATAAGAATATTTTAATATTATAATATTGGCCCGATATTTGACCAGCTCCGAACGGTGCCCAAAAATTACAGAAAATAGAGAATATTATCCTGAGACGTAATATGAAGACGGTTTGTAGAAATTCAAACCGGTTTGCAAATTAAAAATCCCGGAGTGTCTCGCCGATACGGGTGACACCGGTTTGGCCGGATTTTCGATAAATTCAGAAAAATCTTCAAAAATACCCGAACGTAGCTAATACGATTCTAAGACACCTGATGAAAGCGGATTTTCAAAATTCTACTCCGTTTGTGAAATAAAAATCGGAAGGCCGGCTATCGGTATCGGTGGACACCGACTACGGATATTTTCCAAAATAATCCAGAAAAATTCCGGAAAATCTTGAAAAATCTAAAATATTAGAAAATGATTTTTGAAACTGAATTCATCTCAATCGGACTACTACGGAGGTCAAATCAATTTTGTACGTCGTATCACGTACCGATACGGTGATACGTACACCGGGGAGCAGGGGGTTACATTTCTCCCCACCTTACAAAAAATTGCGTCCTCGCAATTTCAATCAGGTGTGAGAACAAGATTTTCAACCCCAAGGCCGAAAGGTTACGGGCCCACGACACTTCCGCTGCGCACTCTGCTATCTAGAAGGAACCCGGGATGGAGAAGTATGATAGTAAACGTATAACTAACAGATTAGAAACAAGAAGATGAAAAGAAAGCAAGAAGGAAATCGGATATTTTGGTTGACAACTGGAAGGAAGGAAGAAAGGAATATAAGCGGGTCAAGGAATGAATTGTCAAGGTCATGTATTCTTGTACTCGTTGCTGGAATCCCCAAATTCAGATACAGATCAGTTAATCTGAACCTGATTGTACTGTTGGTAAGAGTCCAAGGATTGACCCAGGTGGTTACCCACACCAGGTGTGAACTTAGGCTCTGATACCACTATGTAACGTCTCCGTATCCTTGGATAGGGGCGTTACAAAATATCTCTTGAAAGTGATGCATCCACATAATACTCATGAAGCTCGGAACACATCCACTCCAAGGCACCATTATTCTCACGTCATGCGAGAGCCCACACCTACATCAAATATAATAGGGGTGGTCTTTGGCACCCATTTCCTTTTGGGTCCATAGGGGTTAGTCCCTTTCCTAACCCAAACAAAATTAGTTGCTAAATTAACATCATGTATACGATCATAACAAAATTTAGCAAGGTGGCCCTTTCGTCCACAATGCGTACAAGTGTACACATGAGCATACAAAGTGTGATGGGTGTGTGCGTGAGGAGCATGTGTATGCCGTGGAGGGTGTGCATGCAAAGATGGAACTTGTTTCTTTCGAACCAAGGATTTCAAGCGTGTATGATTTAAAGCACATTGGCTCAAAGTGGAGCCCAAACAATCAACACTTTTCTTTAAAATATTTATATCATTTTCAATACTAGAAGATAAAGTGGAGCATGCAATAGATGTGCTAGGTGAGGCTACACTAGCATGGCAAACATGTGAATATATATCATTTTGCAAAGATTTATTTTTATTTAAAACTAAATCTAATTCTTTTGAAATAAACTCAATTTCATTTTTCAAAGAATGGTTATCCTTTAAAATAAAATCTAATTTTGAAGATAAAACCTCATTGTTTTTCACAACATCATTACAATTATTTTTACTTTTCAAAAAATTATTTTCCTTTATGGCAAGGTCTAGTTGAGATTTAAGTGAGTCACGTTCACTACAAATCTCTTCCTTCTCTTGCAAAATTAAATCAAATCTTAAACATAAATCCTCATATTCTTCTTTTAGTTCAAAATTCTTCTTTTTCAAAAGATCATGTTTTTTAAAAAAATTTCAAACTTTGCAGCAAGTTCCATATTTAAGGTTTGTACTTCTAAACACCCATAGCAATAGGAACTAGTGCTAGCATCTAGTTGAGATTCCGATTGTACCTCAAGGGAGTCATTTCCTTAGACCATGAGGCAACACTCGTCGGACTTATTCTCCTAGATCTCCTCATCTTATCGATGATCTTTGGTAGCTCGGGAGAAGTTAAAATGCTCCATACTGCAAAAGCCGAATCATAGTGAGCAAACACATGTAATAAATCTTTATTAGAGATGTTGTACGTGCTTTAAGGGCTAATGCATTGACCTTTTTATGTTTGCTATCACTGAGGTAGGATTCCTTGGTAATGGCTTGATAAACTTTATATCCTAATGCTTTCAAATGACAACTCATCTTGGCCTTTCAAATATCAAGTCTAGAAATGTCAAACATAGAAGGGCTATCCATGAGTGCAAACAATATGTGTGTAAATGCAAATGAAGATTAGCAAACTAAGATCTCACTCATAGGTGGTTAAACCTAAATATCAGGAGCGTAGGCTCTGATACCAATTGAAATCACCTAGAGGGGGTGAATAGGTGATAATACTAATCTAATGAACTAAATGCGGAATTTAAAACTGATTGCAATTACACTTAATGCAACCAATAAGTGATGCACACACAATCAAGCCAAGCATATAAATATGAATGATCAATATGAAATAATGCAAGGCACAAAACAAGAGAGAGAAAGAGTAAGAGTCAATGGATCAAGCGCAAACAACAAGATTTGTTTCGAAGTTCGAGCACCCAGCTCTATGTCCCCGCCTTCACCCAGAAGGATTTCGAATCCACTAGCTTGTCCATAAAGGACTCCCACACAGGGAACCTCCACTGAGAATTTTGGGTAATACAATAACTAGGAGTACCCAACTCCTCTCTTTACAACTACAACCTCTCACTAGAGGCTAAGCACCAAGCCAACAAAACAATCACCTCACAACTTGAGGGATAAGCACAAAGCTACACAAGGATCACCTCACAGCTTGAGGGATATAACCCAATTGCACAACCTCCTCAACACTATGAGGGAAAGGCACAAGTCAAGCAATAATTAGGGTTTACAACTTGGTGATCAAAAATCACAAACTGATTTCTTTTCCCACAAACACAAAGACCCTATAGATAGGATAGAATGAAGCTCAAGTGTGGAAAATAAAGAAATGGAAAACAAATACTCAAAGAAAATCCTTGGGAAAAACTGAAATCAAGATAAAGAAATTGAATCAAAAATACTTTTCTCAAAAACACTTTTCTTTGATTTTCCAAACCCTAGAAAAACACCAAATAGATAGTAAAGATTTGAGCCCAAAAACTTCTTTTGATTGCTGTAAAAATACTGGTAAGATCAGAAATTTTGCTCTCTTAAAGCTTGTTAAAAACTATTAAGAGAAAACCCTTTTTATAGCCATTTGGAAAAACTAGCCGTTAGCAGCAATTAAGGCCAGATTTGACCTTCCCGTCGACCGGCCGTGGACCGGCCAACGGTCGATTTTTGACTGTTAGCTGCTACCGTCGACCGCTCGGTCGACAGGGCCCTAAACCAGAGAGCAACGGCTCTCTGGCTGGTCGACCGCTCGGTCGACCGGAGCAACCCGAGAGTGGATTGCTTTCAGTCGGTCAACCGCTCGATCGACCAGTTTAATGGGCAGGCCAGCATGCACGTTTTGAGCACGTCGATCGACCGGTCCGGTCGACCAACTCTGGCTCCGGTCGACAGTCCGGTCGACCGCCAGAGCCTGGCAGGCTGGGTTCTGGGACAGAAAAACTTATTATTTTTAATTCTAAAAATTCCCATAAATCTTTTAAAAATACACAAAAATAATTTTATCATTTTATATTGATATACAAATATGTGATAAAAATTTTAACACAAATATCAAACATTTTGAACCATTTTTGTGTTATGGAAAAATTACCAAAAACCAAAAACTGTATTTTTCCAAACTTAGATTTTTCAATAGGAAATCTGATTTTTTCAAAACTCATCCAAATACAAAAACATGATATTTAAACACATTTAGGCATGTTGCATATGGATAGAAATCCAATATACAAGAAACATATACATATCATTGTTTTTGACTTTTATTTTCAAAAATATGTTTTGTTAAAACACAAAACCTAAAACACATGAATATGTATATCAAATTAAGTTTGTCTAGGATATCAAGCATACATGTATATAGCACATATCTAATATACATAAACACATGTAAACTTGTTTTGATACTTATCTATTAATGAAAACCAAGATCGGTTAAACTAATTAAACCGAAAATCAAAATCAAAACATAAAACGTGTGTGTATTGTGAACTTGAGCATATCATACTATTCTAATCTTTACAAATGTATCTAAACACAAACTAAACTAGGTACCAAGGTCTTCTTGTAGAGCGCCGTCTCCAAGCCGACTCGATCCAAAACTCCAAAACTCCGAGCTTAACTCCAACGAGTGCTATATATGATCTTGATGCTCGGGCTCTGGAAACAACATCCATCTTGTTGAAGCTAATCACCTACTAATATCTTGAATAAAGATCTGAAACTAAAATCACAAGATTATTAGTACACATAACTACATGAGTTAATCATCATCAAAACTAGAGTGGAAGGCCTTTGGGCGAACATTTTTCTCACAAATATAAAATCTTATAGATAAGATTAGAGATGATAGCTTAAGTGTGAGAAAAACAAAGTGTTTGAAAAAGAGAATAACAAAGAAAAACACTTGGAAAAAACACTAAATAGATTTGTAAAGAAAGATCACAACCAATCAAAAACTCGCTTTTCTTTGATTTTTCTAACACTTTGAAAACAATAAAAAATAAAGATTTTAGGCACAAAAACTTTTTTTAAACTTGTTGTAAAACACTTGAAGAGATGGGAAGATAAGCTCTCTAAAATCTTAGTGAAAACAGCTCAAGAGATCTCCTATTTATAGGCTCTCAAGAATATAGCCGTTGGGGTCCAGAAAAGGTCAATTTTGACCTGTCGCTCGAGCGACCGGTCGACCGTCCAATGGTCATATTTCTGACCGTTGAGCCACCGGTCGACCGCCCCTGGCTAACTCGCCTTCTGGTTGACCGAGCCTAAAGGCACTCAGACCGTCGGTCGACCGGCACTACCCGAGAGTTGGGTAGTTACAGTCGGTCGACCATCTGGTCGATCGGCCTTATGGCAAGCCTTGTGCACGTCCTTGTGCACATCGATCAACCGACCGGTCGACCGAGCTCTGGTTCGGTCGACTGGCTGGTCGACCGCCAGCAGCTCAGGCTGGGATATAAGGTATGAAACTTGGTTTTTTTAACAGCTATAAAATCTCAATAAATCTCATAAGTTTCACAAAAATCAGTTCTTATAAATATTTGAAGAACAAATATGTGTGACCAAAACTCAACACATATTACAAACTATTTGAACTATTTTTATCGTATAGAAATTAAGCTTTAATACAAAATCGGTATTTTCCAAAAATCAAACTTTGAAATAGAAAACTTATTTCTCTCAAACTTGTATAAATAAAAAAATAAGATATTTAAACTCTTTTGAAGCATAGAGTGTATGGATAGAATCCAATACACATATAAAAGATATATCTATGTTTTTGATTATAAATCAAAAATAAGTTTTGTTAATTATAAAACTCTAAACTCATGAAATAGAATCATCAAAGTAAGTTTTTCTAAATATATGAAGCATATATTTATATAGATGAAATCTAATATACATTAAACCATGTAAACTTGTTTTGATTCTATCTATTCATGAAAACCATTATATTTTATATTTGAAATCCAAAACTGGTTAAACCGAAAACCAAACGTATTGAACTTGTGTGTGTGTGAACTTGAGCATATTAATACTAGTCTATGTTTACGATATCTAAACACAAACTAAGATCGAACAAACTGAACTCTTCTTGTAAAACTCCTTCTCCAAGCTGATTCGATCTAAACACGATCCAAAGAGCTTGACTTAATCTGAGTTCTAGATGCGACATTGACGCGCGAGCTCTTGAATTTTCATGAGTTAGCTCCAAAACTCTTTTGTTGAAGCTAAACACCTACTAATATCTTGATCAATAACTGAAATTGTATAAATACATGATCATTAATAAACTAACCTTCATAAGTTAGTCATCATCAAAACTAAGGTGAAAAGGCCTCTGGGCTAACAATCTCCCCATTTTTGATGATGACAAAACTTATGAGGCTATATATATGCATCCATTAAGGACAGGCTTCATAGAAGCTCCCCTTGACATATGCATAATCAATACACGTATAAAGATATGCAAAGTAGCTCAAGATACCAAATAAAAACAAGATATATATATATGTGTGCGCGCGCGTGCATAAATGTAAAACTTGCATATATAAACGTGAATTCTTCTCCGCCTTTTTGTCATTCATCAACAAAGGGGTGAAGACAAACACAAACAATAAAGATGTATATGTGATATACATTCATGAAGAGGAGAGACGTTAAGGTAGCTCCCCCTGTATACATGCATTAACATGGAGAAGGGATGACTAGACCCTATCCCACATAAGCATAATTATAATGTATAGACGGAGATGTTAAGCTTCCCCTTCACACATGTACCATATAAAGAAGAGAGGTTAAGCTCTATTATATGTGATACACTCAACATGAGTGTATATATAGAGGAGATGTTAAGCTCCCCTTACATGTAGGCAATATATATCAGCAAATTTTGAAACCATTTTTAAAACAAAATTTTGAAATTTCTTGAAGTCTACAAAATGAATTATGATACCAATTTGAAAATAATACCAATTTAAAAATATCGATACCAATATAAAAAATGTTAGCATATACTAAAATAAAGTATTTTTCATCATAAAGAGTGTGAGTAAGATACCAATTGAAAAGTAAACCAATTGAAAGATAAGACAAGATTTTTTCTTTTTATGAAATACCAATACAAATAATGCATAAGCTTGTATAGGATACTAATTGAAAGATAATTGATATTAAAACTAAATCAAGTTTAGCAAGAAATAATTTGTGCTAAAAATGTATGGCATATATGTTTAAAGCATAAGAAAATATCTATATGTATGTATCCGAGCAATATAATGTTACTTTAGATATGATCCATTCATATATAAAAAACAAGAGTATATAAAATGAATTTTGAAACCAGTTGAAATCAAATTTTAGTTGACAAAACAAATGTTGATACCACTTGTAGATAAACAAAAATTTTAAGATACCAATAGTAGATTTTATATCAATAGAATGTGAAATTGATACCAATTATAAGTACCAATTATAAATTAATATAAAACCTTGTAAAGATACCAAATAATATTTAGATTTAAGAAGCTTAGCATAAATAATTTTGTGCTTTAAAAAAATGTGTAAAGAAATTGCAAACCAGGCACAATTAAGATTATATATATGTATGTATGAAAATGGAAATATCAATTGAAATTTAAAGCATATATATAGAAAACAAATATGAGCATATACACATATGAAAGGTCATGAAGATCACGTGTATAACTCATGCCTACGACCCAATTCATACACAAGTTTAAAAGATATTCAATAAGGGTATTCAAGGCATGATCGCTTTCAACCGCCCTTAGAAGGTAGGGGTTTTCAAAAATGTGATTTAAAAATATTTTAGCATAGTTTGAAAATCACTACCACATGAAGAATAATGAACTAATTTAAAGTAATTTGAAATCCTTCAAGCAATGAATAAGACAATAAGTATCCATGAGAACATAAAAATCACATAATAATTGACACTCAAAGTCTATAAAGCATAAGAGATTATCATGAATCCAATATCATGAGTAAAAAAGATGATGTAGAGTGTAAAAATCATGTAATAAGTATAATTATGGAGACAGACAATGAAACTCATATGAAATTCTTTTATAAACATGAACATCATAAAAATTCAATTTACATCAAAACAAAACAAACTTCAAGGCATATGTATGTTTTATCTACACTAGGGTATACATATATGTCCCAAATATAAATGAGTCCATAATAAAATACTGCATGAAAAGCAAGTGACTCTAAGATAGACATGTATATCTAAAGTTTTGGACAAAATTGACATATACATGAAGCTAAACACATTTTTATAAAAATATGTACAAAAATAGGAAATATATGTTAAGATGTAAGAATCATCAAGATAATGTTATACAAGTGCATATAATGGGTACAAATGAGCAATAAAGCACAAATATATAATAATCAATTGTGGCTCACTAGTTGTACAAGTATAAACACAAGTTTTAACGAAAACTACATCGAAACAAGTAATCAAAAACATGAAGTGTAAAATCATAAATAAACATAAGCATTAGGGTAAGTGCACGTGTTTTAGAGTTAGGATATACACAATAGCTAAACTATAGTGAGAACACAAAGGATGTGAATCCATATGAATATGGGTGTATCTCAAAAGAATATCTATGTATATCACATGTCTAATTAACATTGTATTTAATATAATGAGCATTAAAACATGACATGCTAAAAATCAATACTATAAAATCATATAAACAACATAGGAGTTAGAGATAGTTACTAAAATCAATATGGCTAATCTCCAAAATATGATGGTCCTCCCACCAAACATCCTTGAAAGTGATGCATCCACAAATATGATCTTTAGGCTCAGATCGTATCTACCATCAAGGCACCAATGCCCTCACGTCAAGTGAGAGCTCACACCTACACCAAATACAATAGGGGTAGATTTTCGTACCTACACTTTCTTGGGTCAATGGGGATTAGCACCTTTCCTAACCCAAACAAATTTATTCGCAAAATTTAAAACATTTATTCTATCATAGCAAAATTTTACAAGGTGGCCCTTACGTTCACAATGTGTACAAGTGTACACATGAGCATACACAGAATCATGTGTGTGAGCATGATGAGCATGTTATGCCGGGGTTTGTGCGCATGAATATGTGAAATATGTTTCTTTAGAAACATAGATTCCAATCGCGTGTGGTTCATTGCACATTGGCTCAAAGTGGAGCCCAAACAATTTACACTCTTCTTCAAAATGTAAGTATCATTTTCAATGATTAGAGAAGAAGTGGAGCATTCATCATGTTTATCAATAGAAGATGAATTTATAGTAGCATGACAAACATGAGAATCAAAAGCATTTTTCAAAGAAATATTTTTCTTTGAAACTAAATCTAATTCTTTTGAAATTAAAACAATTTTATTTTTAAAGAATCATTTTCTTTTAAAACAAATCAAATTTTGAAGACAAAACCTCATTATTCTTTAAAACATCATAATCATTTTTGTTCTTTAAAATTTTGTTTTCTTTTAGAACAAGGTCGAGTTGGATTTTCAAGGAATCCCTTTCACAAGAAATCTCAACCCTCTCTTGCAAAATCAAGTTGAGTTTGAAAAATAAATTTTTATTTTCTTCTTTTAAATCAACACTTTTGCTTTTCAAATCTTTATAACTTTGAAAGCAAGTTTTTACAAAATATAAATAGTTCTTTATTTAATGCATGTGCCTCCCTGCTATCATCATAAGGATAACTAGCACTATCATCTAGTTGAGTGTCTGAAATTATCTCATGGGAGTCATTCCCTTGGACCATGAAGTAAGCTTAGTCAGACTCTTCTCCACTAGGTTCTTTCTCTACATTGTTTGTCGTTTGTAGCCCAAGAAAGTTCAATGTATTCCACACTGTAAAAGCGGAATCACAATGAGAAATCATAGAAAATTGATCTTTGCTAAGTGCGTGCCTAAGTGCCACTAAGGCTTGTGCATTAGTCTTTATATGCTTGTTATTACCCAGATAAGATTTCTTGGTAGTGGCAAAGTAAACATACAATCCTAGGGATTTAAGGTATGCATCACTTTAAACTTTCACATATTGATGTTGGTAATATTATACATGGAGGGGAAGGAAATTCATATGTGTGTGTGAACAAATATTGTGATTAGGTATAATGAGAATCTTTACTCAAGGTGGTTAGACCCAAATCAAGAGTACCAAGCTCTGATACCAATTGAAATATACCTAGAGGGGAGTGAATGTGTGTACTAGCTAATCTAATATAAATGATGCAGAATTAAAAACTATTTATGCAAACTAAAGCTTTTAAGCTAATACACAAAGTATAACCAAAGAGTGTAGCCGAATTTCCGGTGAAGGGCTCTGAACTATCTCCTCAAGATTCCTCTAGATTAAGAGTTGGGGTGCTATATGAAGCTCTCTTGGTTCAACACAAGTGTGGACACACACAACTATATCTATCATATGGATATGTGCAATATAAAGTAGTGCAAGATATAACAGAGATAGAGTTGAAAGATAGTGGATCAAATACAAACAATAAGATATGTTTTGAGGTTCGAGCTACTGCTCTACATCCCCTCCTTCACACAGAACGATTTTCACTATCTCCACCCTTCCACAAAGAGACCTCCACTGAGGAATTATAACTTTACACTTGGAGGCACTACTCCTCTCTCAAACATAATCACCTATACACAAGAGGGATAGGCACAAAGCCAAAGCAAAGAAAAGATTATAATCTTGGTGATCAAACAATCACAAATAACACTTGGTGATCACAAGAGACCACAAATAATTTTTCTCACAAAAACAAGATCCTACAGACAGGATTAGAAAGATAGCTCAAGTGTGAGAAAAATAAAGTGTTTGACACTTGAGAAAAGTACTAAATAGATTTGTAAAGAAAGATCACAACCAATTTCCCAAAGACTCCCTTTCTTTGATTTTTCCAACACTTTGAAAACAAATAAAAAATAAAGATTTTAGGCACAAAAAATTCTTTTAAACATGCTGCAAAACACTTGGAAAGATGGGAAGAAAAGCTCTCTAAAATCTTGGTGAAAACAGCTCAAGAGAACCCCTATTTTATAGGCTCTCAAGAATATAGCCATTGAAGTTCAGAAAAGGTCAATTTTGACCTATTGGTCGACCGGCCAGTCAACCGTCCAACGGTCATATTTCTGACCGTTGAGCCACCGGTCGACCGTCCCTGGCTAACTCGCTTTCCGGTCGACCGCTCGGTCGACAGAGCCTAAAGGCACTCAGCCTATCGGTCGACCATCCCTAGCTAACTCGCCTTCTGGTCGACCGCCCGGTCGACCGAGCCTAAAGGCACTCAGCCTGTCGGTCGACCGCTCGATCGACCGGCACTACCCGAGAGTTAGGTAGTTACAGTCGGTCGATCACCCAGTCGACCGACCTTATAGGCAGGCCTTGTGCACGTCCTTGTGCACGTAAGTCGACCGACCAGTCGATCGAGCTCTGGCTCGGTCGAGCGGCCGGTCGACCGCCAATAGGCTCAGGCTTGGATATATGGTATGAAACTTGGTCTTTTTAACACCTATAAAATCTCATAAATTTCACAAAATCAGTTCTTATAAATATTTGAAGAACAAATATGTGTGACCTAAAATCAACACATATTACAAGAAAAAATAGAAATTAAGCTTTAACACAAAACTGGTATTTTCCAAAACCAAACTTTAAATGGAAAATCAATTTCTCTCAAACTTATATAAATACAAAAACAAGATATTAAACTCTTTTGAAGTATAGAGTATATGGATAGAATCCAATACACATATAAAGATATATCTATGTTTTGACAATAAATCAAAAATAAGTTTTGTTAATTACAAAACTCTAAACACATGAAATAGAATCATCAAAATAAGTTTTTCCACATATATGAAACATAGATGCATATAGATGAAATTCAATATACATTAAACCATATAAACTTGTTTTGATTCTATCTATTCATGAAAACCATATATATTTATATTTGAAATCCAAAACCGGTTAAACCGAAAACCAAACGTATTGAACTTTTGTGTGTGAACTTGAGCATATCAACACTACTCATCTTACACGAGTTCTAAACCCAAACTAAAACTAAACGAACCGAAGTCTTCTTGTAGAACTACTTCTCCAAGCTGACTTGATCCAAACATGATCCAAAGAGCTTGACTCCATCTGAGTTTCAGACGCGACCTTGACGCGCGAGCTCTTGAATCTACATGAGTTAGCTCCAAAACTCCTTTATTGAAGTTAAACACCTAGTAATATCTTAATCAATAACTGAAACTATATAAACATAGGATCATTAGTAAACTAACCTTCATAAGTTAGACATCATCAAAACTAAGGTGAAAAGGCCTTTGGGCTAACACAATCAATACCCATATCCCATAAGAGTTTTTGCAACCAAATAATCTTCGTAGTAGTGTCATCTCTAGCTCGATATTCCGCTTCAGCGCTAGGCCTGGATACCACATCTGGCTTCGTGGGGTGCCACGAAATAAGAGAATCACCAAAAACACAAAAATCTTATGATAGAGCAACGATCTATAATATCTCCAGCCCAATCCGCATCATTGGAAGCACAGAGCTTTAGCGAAAAGGCGGAGAAAAGAGGACTCCGAGATATAGTGCCACAAAAATAATGAAAAATTATAAGTAAAAACATAGTAAACTGAAGTAGGTGTTTGAACTAAGTGGCTTACCTGCACTACATGAGCTATATCTGGTAGTGTGATGGTAAGATAAACTAAAGCACCTACAAGATCATGATATAGAGTGGGATTCTCTAATAGCTCACCCATCTCCGGTGATAATTTTTGATGAAGTTGAAGCAGAATATCAACAATGATACTATCATTTAGTGTTGCACGCATCAATCATTTACTGTATACTTTTACTGAGAAGGTAGATAGCCACGAGGTCCATATGCAACTTCAATACCAAGAAAGTAATGAAAGGGTAGATAGCCACGAGGTCCATATGCAATTTCAATACCAAGAAAGTAATGAAAGGGTCTCAGATCTTTTATCTTAAACCACGGATGTAGAAGAGTCTTCGTATACTTAAAAAACAACATTATCTTCAGTAATAATCATATCATGACATAGAGAAGAAGAACAGTGCACCTGCAGAAGTATGAAAGTATATGGCATGGTCAGCAAGACTTTGAATAAAATCAAGTTGAAGAATAGCTGAATGAAACTTTTCAAACCAGATACAAGGTGCTTGTTTGAGACCATATAGTGCATGATGAAGGTATACTTGATGCGGTGAATGAGAAAAACCTGGAGGAGGTTGCATATAAACTTCTTCATGAAGATCTCATGTAGAAAATCATTCTTTACATCAAGTTCAAATAAAGGCCATTGTTTAGAGACAATAGATATAAGAACTCGAGCTAATGTCATCTTAGCCATAGGAGCAAAAGTCTCATTGTAATCAATACTATACTCTTGGGTAAAACTTCAGTAACTAAGCAATTTTTGCAATGACCTATTGACCCATCAGATCAAGTCTTAGTGTTATAAATCCACTTATAACTAATAGCAACTTTTCCTAGAGGCAGTTCGATGAGTTCTCCAGTATCAGTTTTCTGAGATGCTACTAATTCATTTGTTATAGTTGTCTGCCATTATAGAATGGAAAGTGTGTCACGATATGAAGTAGGCTCATGATAGGAATGAACTGCTTGAAGAAAGGCATTATAACTTGGACTAAAGGAAGCCAAGCAACCGAAGAACTGCTTTGGCTTTCTATCACGAAGAGGATAACAACGAACAGCTAATGTTGTATTGCTAACCGGAGTAGGACCAAGTGGGTCAATGATTGGGGCTTCATTCGGCAATTAGTCAAAATTATTAGGTTTAACACATTCACTTGATTCTGTAGACTCTGAATTTGCAAATTCAGTAGGTTCTAGTGAAGGTGTTAAGGAATCAGAGGTCGCAACAGATGTGGAAAAATCTAAGAAAGAAATATCAACAAGAGAAGATATCAGTGACACAGAACCAAATGAATTTTTAGAATAGTAAGGAACATGCTCTAGAAAAATCACATACCTCAATATGTGAATACATTGTTTGACAAGATCATACTAATGATAACTCTTATGTTCCAAACTATAACAAAGAAAATACATATAACAGACTAAGGTGACAACTTATCTCCTTCATGCAAAGGAAGCAGGACAAAACAATTACAACAAAAACCCAAAGATGAGAACAAGATGGAAGAGACTATAGTGAAAACACTCATAGGGAGAGAGATCATCTAGAATTGAAGAGGGCATGAGATTTATAAGATACACAGCTGTAAAGCTAACATAAACCCAAACTTTTGTGACATAGAACTAGAGAGAGGAGGAGAATAAGCTGTTTCCATGGTATGATGATGTTTACGCTCCACAATTGTGGAAGAGTACATTGATTTGCTAGAATACGATTAAATTGGTAAGACATATATTCTCCTCCTAGTCAGAACGAAAAGTTTTGATAGTAGTTCCAAACTGAGTATGAATCATAAAAATAAATTTTTGATAACTTTGAAAAGCATGGAGCGTGATACATAAAATAAACTCTAAGTATTACGAGAAAAATCATCAATAAAAATAACATAATATCATTTTCCGTTAACAAGAAGAAACAGGTGTCAGTCCCCAAAATCAAAATGAATTAACCCAAAAGCAAAAGTAGAGCGATTGATTAGGAAGAAAAGATTGGGTGGACTGTTTGGATAAGTTACACCCAATACATGGCGTAATATTAGAAAAATAAAACTACAGAATACACCTTTATTAACTAAGACTCGCAGACGATCTGTTGATAAATGACCCAAATGATGATGCCAAATATCACCTACAAATGGAGAAGGAGGAATATTAGTATAACAGGGAACATTGGCTACGACAAAACTAGTTGCGGGTGAAAAGGTAAATGAAGATGATTCATGATGTAAAGCTCCTCGCGTCTATGACCCTGGCCAATAAATGCTCTAGTATGATGGCCCTGCACAAAGCAAGAGGTAGGATCAAAACTAACAACACAATCATGATAAACAATTTGACTAAAAGAAAAAAAATTAGAACTAGATTTGGTGTGTCAAAACTAAAAGTACAGAGAATCGCCCAAGAAGATATCCTTGATGAATTGCAGGAATAGTTAAACTATCAACAATAAAGATATCAAGACGGTTATGTAAAGATGTCATAAAAGAGAGTACAAAAGAATGAGATGACATATGAAAAGACACCTCAAAATCTCTCTCCCCCTCTCTCTTTGTTTCTTTCCCTCGGTTTCCGTTGCCTCAAAATTCAAATCTCCTCTCTATGAGCACCAAGATCGCTTCCAAGACCCCTCTGTCTTTCGCCTCATCCCGTAGGAAAAGATCCCGATGGCAGCCCGAAACCTAGCCCCCAATCCCGCTGCCGATGATCCAAACCCTCGAACTCCTTCGACATCCAGCGGGCCCCGCCACCCCTCCCCCTCAACTCCCGCCCCCTCTTTTATGGCCTTGATGACCTCGAGCACCATCCCATCATGCTTCGCGATGGTAGCCTCAAGTACTACTACGCGCACGCCTCAGGAAGAGGCATACTGGATATACCTTGGCCTCGATGAGCCTCGAGGCCTGCCGCCGAATTGAACGCACTGAGACGGGGACGAATATGCTTGGCTCAGAGAGAACGTGAAGAGATATGAAAACCCTAATGCAGAGGACGAAAATGGTTTTAATGCTTTGGGTTTGGGCACCAGTGCGTGGGTTTTGAACGAGTACTCACGACACAGAGAGTGTGTGAGGAGATACATAAACCTTAATGTTGATGATAGGTTTGAGGAGAGGGAGTTGACGGTAGCAAACCGGTTCGAGGAGAGGGAGTTAGAGAAAGCAAATGGGTTTGAGGATGGTGCATTAAAAGGGGCCTTCTTAAGGTGTTCAAAGCCGATCAATGAGAGCTTGGCTGAGAGGATGAAGAATTTAGAGGACGGGAGGAACGGGCCGCTGTGGTGCATTGTTTGTGGAAGGTCTGATATTTACTAAATTTCTACTATTATGTTACTTTGTATTGTTAGACTTATTTTTGTTTTAAAGTCTAATTATTTTGGGCCTAATCAAGTCAATTGGATATTTGCACCCGCCCACTTAACCTATGTTGTTTGACCCAATAAAGAATTGATCAAACCTAAATAGTTTGGGTCTAGACACATTTTCAATTACACTTAGCCATGAGTGTATTTAATTAAAATGTGGGACTCATCTACACGTGTGGAACTCGTGTTATAAATCAAGAGCCTAGATCTATGATGAGTTGAACTAGGGTTTCTTGATGCTATATATATATATATCATGAGTAGGGTTCCCTCTCCACCAACAATAATAACCATCTCTCTTGGAGGCCTCTCATCTCCTTTGAGGATAAAGAAGCAATCTTCGGTATCCTTTTCGTGGTATCCTTTTCGTGATGGAATCAGGTATGCCTAAAACCCTCCTTTCCTTTGTCATGATAAAGAGGCTTACAACATATATGTAGATCTTGTATAAAATAAATTTAGATCTAACAATTGGTATCAGAGCCTCCTCTTTATCAGATCATCGAGATCTACAGAAATATTTCGATCTCGATTTATAAATACCATGAATAATTCATCCCTTTATTCAATAAACATGGTGTCTCATATATTGAATTAAAAGTTTAAGGGATGATATTATTGATTTTACATGTATGTAGATTTTTTTTAATTTTTTGTGTGTTATTTAATTAAAAAAGGGGATTTTGGATGCATCTGTGTGGACGCATGCATGCAAGGCTTGCATGCATGCGGCCAGATTAAAAAAAAGAAAAAAAGAGGAGGAATACAGAGCAGGCGCCTGCAAGGGAGCCTGCATGTAGTGGGTGCCTCATGCAGGGCGCCACCGCCGGCGGCGCACAGTGGCAACGTGAAATTTTTTTTCTTGGGGGTTAGCGTTTCCTTAATTTGGGATTGTGAGATGATTAGGATTGAATTTTTGATATAAATACAAAATTTAAATCTAATAAGGAAACTCATTTAATCTATTCTTAGTTGGTCTCACATTAAAGCTAATTGAGTTTTATCCAGTTTATTTAAACCCGGCCTAATAATAAAGGAAACCAATAACTTAACCATTGCGGGTCGGGTCTGATTCAGACCCGATAAGCACTGCAGGACCCGTTTTGCCAATAGAAACTTCAATTAGCCGTTACGGGCTCATACGAACTCTGTTTTGGGCACGTAAGCAGCTGTTTCGAAGCTCTTGACGAGCACTACAGTATTAGAGGAACTATACATAACAAAATAGTAGTTAGTTGACATAAAGAAGGCATTGAAGTGTTTGTTTATTATGGTTATGTGTACCCTTACATGCTTCCGCTTCAATAATATTTATATTATTGCTTATATTGTCTAGCATGATGAAAATTGATGTATACTATAGTTAAATAACACACAGATAAAGATATATACATGTTCAAGCTAAAGAATTTATAAAAGAGCTTATTTAATTGCGTATGTAGTTCATGCGGACAATAGCCGGCCCAAAGGAAGACTACTGTTTGGCCGAATTATGTACGGCTTGATGTGGATAATGCAAGTGGGAGAACCTTGGTGTGTGATAATCGGCCCAAAGGTTGTCACACTATAGGCCCATATTGCATTACCCTCATCAACTAGTCCAATGGTGGAACAAGAATTAGATGCATAAATTTGTGTGGCCCATGCGTGTGGCAATCGGCCCAAAGGAAGGTTGTCATTATGGCCGAGTCATTACATATATTATATGGCCAATATAGATTACTTAAACTTGGGACCAATCCTATAAAGTGACAGTCGGCTCAAAGTAAAGCTGTTCTCTTACATAGGACCTAGACTTTAGGATATCTATATTGGGCCAGTACAGTGTTGGCATATAGAGACAACTTGTTCTGAAAGTTTAACCAGTAGCTCTATCGGTTAAACTAGTTGCATTTTCTGAAATTCATTTTTTTATGTCTATTACAGTAGAATTTTATTAAATGCAATGTTTATGTTAAACTGATGAGAAATTGTACACTTATGTAGTTTAAATTGAATGGTACAAACTTTAAGAAGTGGTAAGATCACGAAAATGATCGTTCTTGAATTCATGCACCTAGAGTACACCTTAAAGATTGATGGATCTCTACTATCACTAATAAAAGTTCAGTAAAGAAAATGTCAATTATGGTAAGTGGGAGAGATCTTACAAGATGTGTCTAATGGTCATAAAGTACACTATTCCTATAACTATTAGAGGTTCTATGCCTGATAAAGTCAATGCTTACTTAGCATCCAGGGCAAACTTCTAATAAGAAAAGGAAAGTGAAACTAAAGGGAGAAATATAAACACCACTACAGTGACTGATCCTAAGTGGCAAAAGTGCAGGAGAAGAAACCTAAGGTCATTGCATGTTTTTTCTGTAAGAAAGTAAGCCTCCTCAAGTAGGAATGCATAAAGTATCAGAAATGACTATTTAGCAGGTATATCTCATATTTATGTTTGTTCTGAGATTAATTTAGTTTTAGTATCACTTTATAAATTGTGAATAGATAATTCACATAAGCGATTCAATGCGGAACTTCCAAACCCAAAGGAGGCCCAGCCCAGCTGAGCGATATGTATACATGGGTGATGGAAATAAAGTTGCAATTAAAGCTATTGGAGTTTGTAGGCTTAAATTAGATTCTGATTTTTGGTTTTAGATTCGGATGAGACTTTATATGTACTGTCCTTTTAGGCGGAATCATATTTCTATTTCATTTGTTAGACAGATCTAGTTTACTGTCACTCTTGATAATGAAATACTTAGTCTACTTTTCAAATCTAAAGTTGTTGGTACTAAAATTCTGATTGATGGCTATATAAATTGAAACTTCATGCTTTATATACTAAATCTCTATATGTGAATAGCCTAGGCACTAAGCAAATATTAATTAAAGAAATATTAGGATTTAGGTACTAAATAGAGTTCTGGATGTCTTAAATTTGGTGTATATATAGACATATGTGGTTCATTCCCTACAGCTTCTTGGAATGGTCATGAATATTTCATCACTTTTACAAATAATTACTCTCGTTATTGGTACCTATACTCGTTCTATGAGAAATCTCAATTATTGGACATGTTTAAAGCCGTTAGATCTGATCATGGTGTTGAGTACTATGACAGATATGACGAATAAGGTAAATGTCCAGAATGATTTGTCAATTTCTGAAAGAGTGGTATTATCACTTAGTACACTACATCAGGGACACCTCGTCAAAATGGTATTACTGAGAGATAAAATCACACACAAAAGGATATGGTTGGGAGTATGATAGCTCACTACTCTACCAGAGTCATTATATATTGAAGCCTTAAAATGGTTGTCACCTCCTTAATAGAATACCTAGCAAAACAGTAAATAAAAACCATATGAGCTATGGACTGAGAAATCTCTCAGTATTAGGCATCTATATGTTTGGAGTTGTCCAGCGAAAACTCGGCCATGTATACCATATAAGAAGAATTTGGACCCAAGGACAGTTAGCTGATTATTCGTAGGGTATTCTGAGAGGTATAAAGGTTTAAGTTTTATTGTCCCTCCACTAAGAACATAAAGATGGATTGCTAAAATTTTTTTGAGAATATTCAGAACAGTGGAAGTCAACTACATAAGGATTTCATATTTAAGGAAGAACATATTTTTATACCCATAAAAAATTATTCCAAATGATAAAGTAGTTGTTCCACTTCAAGACGAAAATACAGTTGCATCCTTACAAGATACATATACAGTTCATCCTGAAGTAGATTATGCTGGTGAGATAAAAACTGAAAATTCTCAACCATAAGTTCCTAGGAGATCAACTAAAGAGAGGAGATCAGTCATTGCAAATGACTATATTGTTTATCTCCAATAGCATGAGTTTGACATAAGGCTAGAGGATGACCTCGCATCCTTAAATGAGGCCAAACTCAATATTCACTCCAGTAAGTGATCAACTGCCATGAAAGATGAGTTAAATCCATAAAGGACAATGATATTTGAAATTTAGTAGAGTTACCTAAAGGAAAGAAACCGATTTGTTGTAAATGAATATTCGAAACTAAGCGGGATTCGAAAGGTAATGTCGGGAGGTATAAGGCACATCTTGTCACAAATGGATTCACTCAAAGAAAGGGCATTGACTATAAGGAGACTTTCTTCCTAGTTTTCATGAAGCATTCTTTTAAGATTATTATGACACTGGTGGCTCACTTTGACCTGGAGTTATACCAAATGGATGTTAAGATTGTCTTTCTTAATGGTAGCATTGAGAAGAAAATCTAAATGGTGCAACCAGAAAGTTTTAAAATGAAAGTTTCATAATATTTGGTTTGCAAATAAAGAAATTCATTTATGATCAAAATCAAGCATCCTGTCAATGGTATTTAAAATTTGATCATGTAATATCCGATTTTGGTTTTAAGATGATTGTAGATGATCAATGCATTAACCATAAATTTAAAGATAGTAGACTTATATTTCTTATGCTATATGTGAATGACATTCTACTAGCAAGTAACGATATGATTCTTTTACTTGACACCAAGAGTTTTCTCTCAAAGAACTTTGAGATGAAAGATCTTGGAGAAGCTTCTTTTGTGATAAGCATCCAGATTCTACGTGACAGGACACATGGAGTATTAGGTTTATCACAAAAGGCCTATATCGATAAGATGCTAGATAGATGTGGCATGAAGAATTGCTTTAAGGGAGATAAGTTGAGTTTACTCTAATGTCTCAAGAACGACTTTCAGAAAAAGCAAATGAAAGACATTTCATATGCATCGGCGGTTGGAAGTCTGATGTATGTTCAAATTTGTACCCATCTAGACATAGCATATACCGTTAAGAAACTTGGCAGATACTTGATCAATCATGAGATTAATCTCTAGAAGACTGCGAAGAAGGTAATGCGATATCCATAGAAGACTATATGAAATCTGATCAGTTGCAGCTGATTGGATACACAGATTCAGATTTTGCTGGATGTATCGGCAATAGGAAATCCACTTCATTTTACATTTTCCTTATTGTAGGAAGATGGTGGATTTAGTCGAGAGGCCATTATAGCTACACTGTGACAATAAGAGCTATAAAGCTCTACTGCAATAGTGACAAGAGTTCAGCAAAGTCGAAGCATATCGACATCAAGTTTCTTGTCATCAATGATAAAGTTCGGAATCATATTTTGTGTGTTGATAGTGATGACACTATTCTTAACATTACAGATCCACTCATTAAAGGAATTTCATCTAAAGTCTTCTTAGAGCATATTGCTCATATGGGGATGACTAGTCATTATGATATCCTGATTTTGTGGGAGTGGATAATTTTATATAATAGATATTATTTCTAAGTGCACTTTATGGATATTTATTGATTCTGATAAATAAATTTATAACTGCTTTTCCTAAAGTTTACTTTTGCGCATTTGAGTTTGTTGAATTAGCAGTTAGACTTGTTGGAGTCATAAAGTTAGACTCGTTAGAGTCATAAGGCTAGACTCATTGGAGTCATAAAGTGAAAGCCAGTTGGAATTGTAACTTATTTGATCAGAGGACATTTTCAT
The DNA here is from genome assembly GCA_038442645.1 of Agave tequilana. Lineage (NCBI taxonomy): Eukaryota > Viridiplantae > Streptophyta > Magnoliopsida > Asparagales > Asparagaceae > Agave > Agave tequilana. Next base: position 119,758 of record JAVJIF010033590.1, read on the forward strand.
ATCACACGTTCACATTTGATCTATGTCGTTAGGGGTCTGAAACTTGTGATGTGAAAGGTCCTACCTCGATTATACAGAAGGCAACGATCGCCATGTTCGGTGGCAGGACTCTTAATGGATCAGATTGTTCTGAAACGTGGTTTGTTGGCGGTTAAAGTTTTGATGTCATAAAGTTATGCATAATATCTATTCAGTATGACTTGCTTGGCCCAAGTGGGAGATTGTTAAACTTATTTTTATTTTAAAGTCGAATTTATTTTGGGCCTAATCAAATCAATTGGATATTTGCACCCGCCCACTTAACCTATGTTGTTTGACCCAATAAAGAATTGATCAAATCTAAATGGTTTGGGTCTAGACACGTTTTCAATTACACTTAGCCATGAATGTATTTAAATTAAAATGTGAGACTCATCTACACGTGTGAAACTCGTGTTATAAATCAAGGGCCTAGATCTTTAATGAGTTGAACTAGGGTTTCTTGATGCTATATATATCATGAGTAGGGTTCTCTCTCCACCAACAACAATAACCATCTCTCTTGGAGGCTTCTCATCTCCTTTGAGGATAAAGAAGAGAACTTGGTGGCTGGAGAGAAGACTCCTCTCCCTCAACTCCAGCGTCCTCGAGATCGTGCAATCTTCGGTATCCTTTTCGTGGTATCCTTTTCGTGATGGAATCACGTATGCCTAAAACCCTCCTTCCTTTTGATCATGATAAAGAGGTTTATAGTATATGTGTTGATCTTGTATGGAATAAATTTAGATCTAACATGTATATCATTAGAAAACTATAATTCATGTACATTTTGCTACACGGATGAGATGTTATGCATGGAAACCAATTTTATTGTCCATAAATTATAATGTACTCATAAATGTACTTAATAAGTTATATAGTTAAAAAAACAGTTGTTTATAGATTTCCAAGTTAGCATTATGCAACTGAAGCATAACTCTGAGCCGAAAGAGGAAACTCAATAGAAGAAATTTTCATAGACGACTACGAATTCTTCGATCAAGTACACATGAGATGGGCGTGACATGTATGTGCTTGTTTCAATAAGGTACCATAATAAGCTTAGACGTAGTATTCGGACAAAATTATAGTGGAACTATATGCTAGCTAAATTTTAATGGTAAAGAAACGTGGGAGCTGAATCATTTTTGTAGTTGCAATGGTGAAGTAATTGAGGTTTGAATATGGTAGATGAAATGGATGTGGATACATCGTAAAGTAGTAATAACCGGTATGTGTCAACATTTGCTGGACACATGCACGGGACTGGCATGAACACAAGACTCATTTGAAGTTTCCATGCCTCATAGATTGTACTACCGTATTGTTTAATATTTGGTTAAGTTGTTTCTTCCTACTACGCATCTGGAATTGATTGCTGACAATGTTTAATTTCAATTGTATTCGGCAACGTGTGGATGTCTGCCCTTTCTAACTCAATTTGAGTTTGCTAATTTGTATCTAGATATCTTTTTTTTTTATTTTCATTTTTCTGTCTACAGCGTGCAATATTATTTCTTTTCTTCTAAATATGTGCCCATGAACTAGTAAATATGAAGAGCGGAGGCCTTAGGTTTGAGAATAATACTCCGGTATCTTTGCTGGATCATGATATAACCCTCTCACTGATAGTAACTTGATAGCATTTACATCGTTTAACTATATTACGGAACTATAAGATTATTGTGTTAATTTGACAAATTGGATGATCCTCAGTAGAGATGAATAAGAGATAAAAGGATTCAGTTGACCCACCCCAAACTTTTTTTTTTTATCATCAAGAATATGCAATACTCATCTTTGTTTTGGTGGTTTTTATGTGATAGATGCATCGAATTGGTGTTATGGTGATTTCCTCATATCATCTTGACATCAGTATTAATCATTGGTTCATATCCTCTTCGAACACTGTAATTCTATTATGTGTATGCCATCCATTCTACTAATATTAATTCATACTCTTTCCTATGCTTTCTTCCATGTATCTTTATATTCTATTAATCTCTGTATCACCATTCAACATCATTGGATGACATTCACCACTTTCATATTGAATGCATTAGTATTATGGTTTTGTTTAAGATGAGATGAAAAAGATTAGGCTTAATACAGATGCAAGTTGTCATTCCAAGTTCCAATGTGATACCCTTTTATCTCTGCTCAGTTTCATTTTCTGCTAGCCATTGCCCCATTATTCTTATCATTAACAAATTCTTGCTTGTGTGCCATAATTACCACTCTTGGCATGCCATCAAATTTTGAAGATTTTGTAAATTTTTTTAATGTTTCCTGAGAGTCTTTTACCAGTTCATGCTTTAGCAAGAATGCCAAGAAAATTGCCACACTGTAAATCCTTTTACCAGAAATGCAAATTGGTTCTTGGATATTGAAGTTGTTTCTTTGATCTATGTTTTATCAAAGTAAGGTTCATACTTTTAGTACCATGACAGTTTGTGCTTTATATAATTTTTATTCTTGTACATGGGTTGCAAGCATTAATTTCCACTTGTCTGGATTCTTTGGTTTCAGATTCTCATTAAAGAATCTATTTAACCCTTACTTTACAATAAAAACACATTTTTCAATGTGATTTCAAAAGATTCATTGGTATTTCATTTGGCTCCAATCTATTTCTTTTTTTTTTTTTTTTTGGATCATCTCAACGTTCTCTACATGGTGATGGGCCTGGAAACATTCAAATTTTGTTGTTTAAATGAACTCTTTATACAGACTCCTCGTTCAACCATTTATCAAAAAAACTTCTCCATCCCTATTTTCACTATGTTATTGCTCTATTTTTCTCTCCACAAACCTAGCTAAATTAGTTGATTCATTTGCCTAATTTTTTAGAGCTAACTTGTTTTTCGTTTCCAGTCAACCAGAAATACTTCTATTAGACCACAAACAAAATAGGGTGGGCTCGGAGCAAGGCTTTCAAGAGAGCTCCTCAAAGAATTTGACCAATTTATAACTGGCATCTGGTGCTCTGTGAGTAGGTACCAAAGTCTTTCAAGTGCAACTATGAGTGAGTGAGGGAAATGCCATGAAACCAATGTTAATGCACTCAAGTTGAGGACTGTTTCACCAGTATGGCTGTAAATTGAACTCCCACATCAGATCTAAACTAAAAAACAATCACATGTACAGTCATTTTTTAATGACAGCTGAGGACTGATTCCAAAGCAGAGTCCCACCTGATTTGGTTCAGATGATAGTTTGTCACAATTAAGTGTTCTAAATATCCCCGATATAACCCTAATATAATCTCGATATTGCGTTTACGGCACCTAGCCGCAATGATTTGACACATCCAAATCGATATAGCGTTTTCGTCCAAAATTGCCGATAAATAGGCATGGACCCGATATATCGGTCACAATTTCAGCCATTTTGGACCCGATATAGCGTTTTACATCCAATTTCTAGGTTAGGTATTTGGGTAATTCGAGTGACGTAGCAATGTGGCATTTTTGAAGATTCTATACTTGAATAGTGATTATGGATCATAGGCTTAATGTAAGTTATCGAGTTAAGTATATCTTAAACATATAAGTATGATGTTTTATGTAGATTTATATAATTTATGCATATATTGTCTTATTGAGATGCGATTTAAGACAAGAGGATATGTATATTACAGTCCGATTTTGACATCCGATTTTTGAAAATATCTCCGATATATCCCCGATATATCCCCATCTCCGATCAATTTTTCCGGCCGATGTAGCCGCTGTGGCCGCCATTTAGAACACTAGATACGAGTTACAAGTTTAAATTTTAGAAAGTTTATTAGATTCGGCAACAAAGAGGTCAACTGTCACACTAGCCTCTTGGCAATGTTCCAAAGTGGCAGCTAAGCTAATCAACTGAAAAGAAAAATAGGGTTTTTTTGTTGTCAAAAGATGAAACAAGATGATTAAAAAAAAAATTACTTTTTAGACAATTTAAAGTGGATAATTCCAATGAACTCTTAATAAGAGTGAATCCTAATATCAGTCAAAATCATTAAAAAGATGAAATATAATATAATAATCTGATAAATGAAATAAAAAATGCGTAAGGAAAGTACTGGGAAATAAATAATGAAGCTGTGACTGCATCAATGGTTCAAGTTCAAAAGAAATGGGCTGAAGGCCTGCCTGTGCGAATGACCCCTACATTGGCAGCGACAATGGTTGTTTGTTTAACGTGGCTCAGAGATAAATTTCGTATCATATCATGAGGGGAGGAACGCAAAGCGTGCGTCTGGGCTACGTGTTTGCATGTAAACATGTGTGCAATGCATATGCAGCTATGCTATTATCCATTTTCGTTAATAGTTGGAAAATTGGGTTCTGCAATTCAGGATGCACTGAAATTAATAGGATTTATAGTAGGGGTGGCAGTTGGGTCGGGTCGGGTCAACCCGACCCGATTATTGCTCGACCCATATAATAATCGGGTCGGGTCGACCCGACCCGATTATTATACGGGTCAAAAATTCAGGCCCAGATCCGGCCCATTCTTAATGGGTTGACCCGACCCGACCCATTTGACCCGATTATTAAATTTTAAATATAATTTCTTTACACTTTATTATCAAATTGTTGGGCGGTATAGTTAGTCATCACACTAAACTCTACACACTAGAGGCCACGGGTTCAATATTTGTCTTACGCATATTTTTTAACAATTTGATTTAGGTGAAGGGAGGAGGCGGGGGCGGCAGGGGAGGAGATCAGGGGGCGGCGGGGCCGAGGAGGAGAGAGAATAATCGGGTTTGGCGGGTCAGCGGGTCTGGCAGGTTCGGGTCGACCCGACCCATTTAATAATCGGGTCAGATGGGTCGACCCGATTACGACCCAAATCCGATTACCCAAACCCAGACCCGCTAACTGCGGTCGGGTCAGGGCGGGTCTGGCGGGTCGCGCCCGTCTGCCACCCCTAATTTATAGTGAGAATGAATCATAGATAGGTGCCAAATGCCATTATCCATTTGGCTCTTTGGCTTCTTTTGTCTCGGAGATGGGTGCAATTTCCTACACCACGTCTTATCATCTTGCGTCTTCCTAAGGTCTCTTTCCTGAGTCTAGGGGAATGTCGATTGGTCACTTGTTTGTTGCTGTATGACCTTAACATGCAATGCAAATGCCTAGTCTATCTATCTGATATTGGTCATGAATGTTGATGTGTCCTGAATAAAAACAAGAACATAACTCATGTGAAAATTCAAGCTATTATTTTATAACTTGTCATTTTTGACTAAATGGTGGAAACCTGATTAATGGCCTACTATTCCACCTAATGACTTGTCTCCATGAGAAATGTGAGTAAGGATTGGGATGAAGTAGTTCAACACTTCTTTGCCTATAAATAGACATCACATTGCATGAGATTTAAAAGTAAGGAAGAGAGAACGAGAGAATTACTTGTATTATCCTCTCCTTTCTCTTGTCATTTATCTTCCTTTTGTTAAGCCTTAGTGAGTGGGGTTTCATTGGTTTTGGGTTTCAGTAAGATTAGAGTTGCAATCTCTTATATTCTTCCCTATTGATTAGTGGATTTTATTATTGTTTTCTCCTGTGGGCGTACATCACATTAACTGAACCACGTTAAATCCTGGTGTATTGTCCTCTTTGTTTCTATTAGCTTATAGTTGCTATCTGTTTAATCTCTACTTACACTTGTCATCTCTTGTATTATAAGTCCACTATTACAAAAACTGGTATCAGAGCTAGTGTTATTTTCTTGTGGGTTTTGAGATGATTTCGACGAAACACAGAGTAAAGAAATTCGACGGGAGGAATAGCTTCACTTGTGGAGGGTCAAAATGCGGTCTCTCTTGGTGTAGCTAGGCTTGTTGAAAGTCTAATTCGGTAAGGACAAGTTGTCGGAATTTATGTCCGAGGATGAGAAGGAAGAACTCGAGATGAAGACGAATAGTGTCATACAACTTTGTCTAACTTATAAAGTTTTGCGGGAGATTGTCGATGAAGATACTAGCACCGGTTTATGGCTCAAATTAGAGAGCCTGTATATGACCAAGTCCCTAACAACAAGCTCTGTATGAAGCAACGCCTCTTCACCCTTCACATGAAGGAAGGTATGCCAATTAAAGATCACTTAGATGAGCTCAAGAAAATTCTCATGGATTTGAAAATTTTTGATGTTAGAATAGATGAAAAAGATCAAGCTCTCATCTTATTATGCTCATTGCCTCTTTTCTTTGAAAATTTTAATAATAGTATGCTCTATGGTAGATATATACTTTCTTTAGAAGATGTCAAATCAGCCTTACACTCTAAGAAGTTAAGACAGAAAGTGTCAGCTGTAGGAAGTAAGGATCAAGTTGAAGGCTTATTCGTCCGTGGTCGCACAGAGAAGGGTAGAGAAAAATCTCGAGGAAAGTCTAGATCTAAATCTAGGTTAAGAAAAAATATTGAGTGTCACTATTGTTATAAGTTTGGGCACTATAAAAGAGATTATTTTAAGCTTAAAGAAAAGAAAATGTTAAGAGAAATCTCAAGATGAGAAATCTTCGGTTGTTAGTATTGTAGAAGAAGCCTCCACATCACATTAGGTTCTTTCAGTTATTGTGTTTGACACCCATTCATGAGGAGTGGGTTCTTGGCTCACGTTGTTCTTATCACATATGTCCCCACAGGGACTGGTTTGTGACCTACCAGCCAATTAATAGTGGTAATATCTTAATGAAAAATAACATGTCCTGTAAGACAATTGGTATTGGGTCAATCAAGATTAGGATGCACGACAGTATTGTTAGAATATTGAGTAAAGTTTGATATGTGTCAAATTTGAAGAAAATTTGATCTCTTTGGGCACCTTTGACTCCCACCTTTGACTCCAATGGCTACAAATTTTCAGCTGAAGGTGGAGTTTTGAGAGTTAGTAAAGCTCTTTTGTTGTGATAAAAGAAAAAAAGGTGAATACTCTTTATATCCTTTAAGGTAGCACGGTGACAGGTACTGTCGCTGTGTTAATGTCAGAAGATCCAGACTTAGATACCACTCATTTGTGGCATATGCTGTTAGGGCATATGAGTGAAAGAGAACTACACGTGTTGAGTAAGAAAGGTTTGCTTTGTGGCTGAAATGTTGGCCCAGAGGCCTTCCACTCTAGTTTTGATGATGATTAACTCATATAGTTATGTTTACTAATAATCTTGTGATTTTAGTTTCAGATCATTTAGCAAGATATTAGTTGGTGATTGCTTCAACAAGATGAGTTTTGAAGCCTTCACATGGTGATTCAGAGCCCGAGCATCAAGATCATACCTTGCACTCGTCGGAGTTTCGCTCGTGAATCACGTTTTAGATCGGGTCGACTTGAAGATGGAAGATCGTCAAGAAGACTTAGGTATCCATAGTTTAGTGTGTTTAGATCCATATGTAAAGATAAGAATAGTTGATATGCTCAAGTGCACAACACACACGTTTTATGGATATTGATTTTCATGAATAGATTAGATCAAAACAAGTTTAAATGGTTTTTATGTATATTAGATGTGTTCGATACACATACATGCTTCATGACTTATACAAACTTAGTTTGACATACCTATTCATGTGTTTTATGAAAACATTATTTTGGAATTAAAGACAAAAACTATGATATATATTTGTTTCATGTATATTGGACTTATGTCCATATGCAACATACTTCAATGTGTTTAAATATCATGTTTTTGTATTTCAATGAGTTTCAGGAAAAATCAGATTTCCTATTGAAAAATCTAAGTTTGATAAAATACAGTTTTTAGTTTTTGGTAAAAATGATAAGACACAAAAATAGTTCAAATTGCTTGATATTTGAGTTGAAAATTTTTATCACATGTTTATATATCAATGCAAATGTTAAAACTATTTTTGTGGATTTTTTAGAAGATTTACAAGATTTATTAGAATATTTTTAACATGTTTTTCTGACCCAAAAATTGGCTGACAGGCCAGGTCGGTCGACCGCACCAAAGGCCGGTCGACCGTGCGGTCGACCGACGTGCACAACCTTGTGCACGTCTGGCAGACACAGTGGGCCGGTCGACCGGGCGGTCGACCGGACCAGAGAGCTTTGCTCTCTGTATCTGGGCGGTCGACCGGGCGGTCGACTGGGCTGCTCCAACGGTCATATTTATGACCGTTGGCGGTCGACCGGCCGGTCGACCGCCAGCCTGTCAGGCTGACAGATCAGCCTAACGTATATTTTGGAGAGGCCTATAAAAGTCTCATCTCTTGGGGTTTTTGACAAGACTTTTGACAAGAAATATTTCCTACTTTCTTAAGTTTTTTAAAAGATTTCAAAAGTGTTTTTGGGCTTTAAACTTCCAATCTTATTTGTTTTAGGTATTTGAAAAAATTAAAGAAAATAGTATTTTGGGAAATTTGTGTTTGTTCTTCATTTCTATTATCTTCAAGAGTTTTCCCAACATTATTTCTTTGAGTCCTTGATTTTCAAACACCTAATTTTTCACACTTGAGCTATATCATCTATCCTATTCTATAGGATCTTTTATTTGTGGGAAAAGAGATTGTGTTTGTGGTCTTTTTGGATCACTTGTTGTAAACCCTTATTCTTGTTGGGTTGCTCCCTCTTTGGTAAGGTTGAGGTTGTTTGTTTGCTCCCTCTAGTGAGAGGTGGAGTTTGGTTTTTGTATCCCTCTTCGGTAGAGATGTTTATGGTTGTTTGGCTACGGGCCTACCCTCGGTTGTGAGGTGGTGTTTGAGAGAGGAGTTCGGTACTCCTTGTGTTGTAACAAATCCTCCTCGGTGGAGGTTCCCTCGGTGGGAGTATAGTGGATTAGAAATCCTTCTCGGTGAAGGCGGGGACGTAGAGCTAGGGGCTCGAACCTCGGAACATATCCTTGTGTTTGCGTTTGATCCATTGCCTCTAAACTCTCTCTCTTTTATTTGTGCAAAGCATCATTCTTCATTCATATCATTCATATTGCTTGTGTTGCCTTGCATTGTTTCATATTGCTTATTCTTATATGCTTGGTTGTTTGTGTGCCTCACTTATATTTAACCACGAGAGCTTCATATAGCACCTCAACCCTTATCTAGGGGAATCAAGAGGAGTTAGTCCAGAGCCCTTCACGGGGAGTTCGGCTACACTCGTTGGTTGTATTAAGTGTAGTTGCAAATTATTTTTAGCTTCCGCATTTAGTTTCTAGATTAGCCATATCACCTATTCACCTCCCCTCTAGGTGATTTTCAATTGGTATCAGAGCCTACGCTCCTGATACTTTAGGTTTAACAACCTAGGAGTGTGACTTGGATTTACTAATCTATCATTTGCATTTGCACACTTTTATTGTTTTGCACACATATAGTTTGCACCCATGGACTTCATGACCCCACCTATGTTTGACCCTTCCAACATTGTTGTTTGGAAGACAAGGATGTCCATTTACCTACAAGCCCTAGGATATAAGGTTCACCTTATCATTACCAAGGAATCCTACCTTAGTGATAGCAAGTATATAGGGGCCAATGCACTAGCCCTTGAGGTTATTAGAAGCACGCTTTCAAAAGATTATCTTATGCATGTTTCTAATCTTGATTTTGCCTTTGCAGTGTGGAACAAGTTGACAACCACATCCACCTCCAAGCTTCAAATGCCAAATCAACCGGAGGAAACTAGTGGAGAATCCGATTCTCAATACTATATGGTCCAAGGGAATGACTCCCTTGAGGTACATTCGGAATCTCAACTAGATAATGATAGTTCTAGTTCTTCATGTGATGAGAATATTGATCTCCATGCCTTGAATGAAGAACTTTCATAGTCTGTGAAAAATTAATTGAAAAATATAAGATTTTGAAAAAGAAGTCTAGGCCTTAACAATGAAAATAAAAATTTGATTTCTAGACTTGACATTGTTTTGCAAGAGAAAGAGGAGATTTCTAATGAAAGGGATTCATTGAAATCTCAACTTGAACTTGCACTAAAAAAATGAATTTTTGAAGAATAAAAATGATTGTGATGTTTTGAAGAAAAATAAAGTTCTAACTTCAAAAATTGATTTTGTTTTAAAAGAAAATGATTCTTTAAAAAGAGAAATTGATTTTATTTCAAAAGAGTTAGAAATTTGTTTAAATAAAAATAAATCTTTGAAAAATAAGATTGATTCCCATGTTTGCCATGCTAGGGTAGTTTCACCTAGAACACCCATTGCATGTACCTCTTCTTCTAGGATTAATGATGATATTTGTTTGTTAAAGAAGAGAGTAGATTGTTTGAGCTCCACTTTGAGCCATTGTGTTTCTAGCCATACACGTTTGGAATCTTTGTTTCGAAAGAAATAAGTTCCATCTATTATGCATACACACCCTCCACGGCATACACATGCTCCTCACGGACACCATCATCACTTGTATGCTCATGTGTACACTTGTACACATTGTGGACGAAAGGACCACCTTGCTAAATTTTGCTATGATAGAATACATGATGTTAATTTAGCAAATAAATTTGATTGGGTTAGAGAAGGACTAACCCCCATGGACCCAAAAAGATATGGGTACCAAAGACCACCCCTATTGTTTATGATGTAGGTGTGGGCTCTCACATGACGTGAGAGTAGTGGTACCTTGGAGTGGATGCGTTCCAAGCTTCATGAGGACTATTTGGATGCATCACTTTCAAGGGATGTTTGGTGGAGAGGACCACCATGTTTTGGAGACTTGGAGAGTTGCCTTCTAGGTTTTGGTAACGGTCTCTTACTCCTTATTTATTTATGCATGCTTTTCATGTTCATTATTTGTAGCATGTTTTGTTTATATGATCATTATGAAAATGCCATGATTATTAGACTCTTGACATACATGTATAGCATTTGAGACACCCATGTTTAATATGGATCATTATTTTAGTGTTCTCACTTTTATTTAGCTATCATGTTTATCATAACTCTAATAACCGTGGATTTACATAATAATCATGTTTATGTTTATCATGTTGATTTTTGTTTTGATGCTTCATGATTTAAATATATGTTTAAATGTTAGTTTTCATTAAGACTAGGTATATATTTGTGCATATAGTGGGCCACAAATAGATCATATATATGTTTGTGCTTGAAAGCTTATTTGAACCCATTAGATGTGCTAGTATAGTCTAGTTTTGATGATCCATGCATTTTAAACTTGTATTCCCATTTTTTTGAATTTGTTTTATGATTTCTTGTTTAACTTCATGTATATGTCCATTTTATCCAAATTATTGTTATACATATACATCCTTTGAGCCACGTGCCTTTCATGCATATACATTTGTGGACTCGTTATGTTTGGATATGTATGTATACTTTAGTTTGTATAAGACATACATATGCCTTGAAGATTAAATAAGTTTTGATGATTTTCTTATTTCAAAGAATATTGAGCTAAATTGAATACTTTCATGATCGTGTTCTTCACATTGTATTTGTACACTCACATTTCTTGTTTACTCATGTTTTATTTTCATGAGTTATATTTATGCTTCATTGATTATGAGTGTTAGCTATTTTGTGAATTTCATATTTTTATGAAAAATAATTTGTTTTTATTCCTTACTTGAAGGATTTCGTACTAGTTAACAAGTTTTTCCATTTAACTAGTTCGTATTCTTCGTTATGGTAGATGTTTTCAAATATATTATAATTTTTTCAAACCTATTTTTGAAAACCCCTACCTTAAAGGGTGGTTGGATGGAAGATCATGCTCATGTATGCTTTATAGTGAAAATCATTTTAAACTTGAACATGGTTGGGAGGATAGGTTATGAGATATACACTTGATATTATTGTTGTTTCAATTGTATCATTGGATTCTTTCAATTGGTATCAATATTGACATTTCTTGTATACTCATATATATTTTTATGTATGTATGCTTCACTTCAAATAGTATCAATTTCGATTGGTATCTAATTTTTCATACATATATTTGTTTATGCTAAGCTTGAGTTTTAATGATCATCATGTTTCAATTGACTAGTTTTCAATTGGTATCCATATACAAACTTATTCATTGTTTCATTTGGTATTTCATAAAGGGGGAGAAAACTTGTATTTCATCTTTTAATTGGTATTTAATTTTCACTCCCATACTTTATGATTGAAAATTTCAATTTAGTATCATATATTCAAAATGAAAAATATTTACAATTGGTATCAAAATTTTTGTTTAGAAATTCAAAATTTGTTATATTTAATTTCAATTGGTATCAAGATTTTTATGTGTTTTTCTCAAAAATTGGTATCAATATTTTTTATGTTTCTTTTCAATTGTATCAAGATGCTCTACTTTGACATATTTTTAATTGATATCTTAATTGATTGTCACCCCTTATTTACATCATTTGTGTTTTAGACAAAAAGGGAAGAACATTGTTTTATTTGCTTTTACCCTTTGTTGATTCTTTGTTTCGAACAAAAAGGGGAAGAAAAATTATTGATTTGTTTTTACTTTAACCCCTTTATTGATGATTAACAAAAAGGGAGAAAATTATTTGTGAGTTTAACATGCATATAAACTCAAATATATATATATATATATATATATATATATATATATATATATATATATAATATATATATATATATTATAATATATTATATATATATGCATGATTGGTACATTATTTAAGAACATGTTTTTATTGGTATCAAGAGCAAGTTTTATGCATGATGCATTTCATATGTTGGGTATCAAGAGTATGTCTTTGTTTGGTACCTTGTTTTATGCATAATTATGCATACATGTTTATGAGCATTCATTGCACATATATATTGTTTATTCCTATGCATGAGTTAAGGGGGAGCTTCTTTGAAGCTTAACTTTAATCCATGCATATATAACTCCATGAGTTTTTTTCATCATCAAAAAGGGGGGAGATTGTTGGCCCAGAGCCTTCCACTCTAGTTTTGATGATGATTAACTCATGTAGTTATGTTTACTAATAATCTTGTGATTTTAGTTTCAGATCATTTAGCAAGATATTAGTTGGTTATTGCTTCAACAAGATGAGTTTTTGAAGCCTTCACATGGTGATTCCAGAGCCCGAGCATCAAGATCATACCTTGCACTCGTTGGAGTCTCGCTCGTGTATCACGTTTTGGATCGGGTCGACTTGAAGATGGAAGATCGTCAAGAAGACTTAGGTATCTATAGTTTAGTGTATTTAGATCCATGTGTAAAGATAAGAATAGTTGATATGCTCAAGTGCACAACACACACGTTTTATGGATATTGATTTTCATGAATAGATTAGATCAAAACAAGTTTAAATGTTTTTATGTATATTAGATGTGTTCGATATACATACATGCTTCATGACTTATACAAACTTAGTTTGACATACCTATTCATGTGTTTTATGTTTTGGTATTTTTAACAAAACATTATTTGGAATTAAAGGCAAAAACTATGATATATATTTGTTTCATGTATATTGGACTTATGTCCATATGCAACATACTTCAATGTGTTTAAATATAATATTTTTGTATTTCAATGAATTTTAGGAAAAATCAGATTTCCTATTGAAAAATCTAAGTTTGATAAAATACAGTTTTTGGTTTTTGGTAAAAATGATAAGACACAAAAATAGTTCAAATTGCTTGATATTTGAGTTGAAAATTTTTATCACATGTTATATATCAATGCAAAATATTAAAACTATTTTTGTGGATTTTTTAGAAGATTTACAAGATTTATTAGAATATTTTTAACATGTTTGTCTGACCCAAACTGTGGCTGACAGGCCAGGTCGGTCGACCGCACGGTCGATCGCACCAAAGGCCGGTCGACCGACGTGCACAGCCTTGTGCACGTCTGGCAGACACAGTGGGCCGGTCGACCGGCGTCGACCGGACCAGAGAGCTTTGCTCTCTGTATCTGGACGGTCGACCGGGCGGTCGACTGGGCTGCTCCAACTGTCATATTTATGACGACCGGCCAGTCGACCGCCAGCCTGTTAGGCTGACAGATCAGCCTAACGGCTATATTTTGGAGAGGCCTATAAAAGCCTCATCTCTTGGGGTTTTTGACAAGACTTTTGACAAGAAATATTTCCTACTTTCTTAAGTGTTTTTAAAAGATTTCAAAAGTGTTTTAGGGCTTTAAACTTCCAATCTTATTTGTTTTAGGTATTCGGAAAAATCAAAGAAAATAGTATTTTGGGAGATTTGTGTTTGTTCTTCATTTCTATTATCTTCAGAGTTTTCCCAGATTATTTCTTTGAGTCCTTGATTTTCAAACACCTAGTTTTCCACACTTGAGCTATATCATCTATCCTATTCTATAGGATCTTTTATTTGTGGGAAAAGAGATTGTGTTTGTGGTCTTTTTGGATCACTTGTTGTAAACCCTTATTCTTGTTGGGTTGCTCCCTCTTTGGTAGAGGTTGAGGTTGTTTGTTTGCTCCCCTAGTAAGAGGTGGAGTTTGGTTTTTGTATCCCTCTTCGGTAGAGGTGTTTGTGGTTGTTTGGCTACGGGCCTACCCCTCGGTTGTGAGGTGGTGTTTGAGAGAGAGTTCGATACTCCTTGTGTTGTAATAAATCCTCCTCGGTGGAGGTTCCCTCGGTGGGAGTATAGTGGATTAGAAATCCTTCTCGGTGAAGGCGGGGACGTAGAGCTAGGGGCTCGAACCTTGGAACATATCCTTGCGTTTGTGTTTGATCCATTGCCTCTAAACTCTCTCTCTCTCTCTCTTTTATTTGTGCAAAGTATCATTCTTCATTCATATCATTCATATTGCTTATGTTGCCTTGCATTGTTTCATATTGCTTATTCTTATATGCTTGGTTGTTTGTGTGCCTCACTTATACTTAACCACGAGAGCTTCATATAGCACCTCAACCCTTATCTAGGGGAATCAAGAGGAGTTAGACCAGAGCCCTTCACGGGAATTCGGCTACACTCGTTGGTTGTATTAGTGTAGTTGCAAATTATTTTTAACTTCCGCATTTAGTTTCTAGATTAGCCATATCACCTATTCACCCTCCCTCTAGGTGATTTCATGAAATCATGAAAGCTTGACTTTTGTAAACATTATGTTTCTGAAAACAACACGGAGTTTCTTTTGGTACAGGTGTTCACAGGACTATAGACACCTTAGACCTCATCCATTCAGATATTTGGGGTCCCTCTTAGGTTCCATCGAAAGGTGGAGCTAGTTATCTTCTGACTTTAATTGATGATTATTTAGAAAAGTTTGAATGTATCCTCTCAAACACAAAAGCAATGTGTTTGTTATCTTCAAGCGTGGAAGGTTATGATCGAAAAGCAAACAGAAAAGAGGTGATGCACCTCAGGACTAATAATGGAATGGAGTTTTGTTTCACGGAGTTTGATCAATTCTGTAAAATGAAGGAATTGTGCGGCAGTACGATACACACCACAACAGAATGAAGTTGCAGAAAGAATAAATATGACACTGTTGGAGAAGCTCGGTATATGCTCTCTAATGCTGGTTTATCAGAATGCTTTTGGGTCGAGGCAGTTAATACAGCTTGCTATTTGGTAAATCGGTCTCCCTCTACAGCTATTGATTTTAAGACTCCTGAGGAGGTATGGTCTGCTACCCCTGCTAATTACTTTCATTTACGAGTATTTGATTGCCCTGCTTATTTTCGTGTAAATGATGGTAAGCTTGAACCTAGGATAAAAAATGCTATATTTTTTGTTTATGCTACTGGAGTGAAGAGATACAGGTTGTGGTGTCCTGATCCTAAGTCACCTAAGTTTTTTATTAGTAGGGATATTATTGATGAGAGCATCACCAGTTCTTAGATGACTCTATGTCTTAGTTTATTTTATTTGAGTTTATTTGTTTCTTTTATTAAAATTTAGTTGCACATCGATTGTGATGAGGAAGTTCACTTTATAAGAGCTTATATAAAGAGGCTCAACTCAATGAATAAGATAA
The DNA here is from genome assembly GCA_038442645.1 of Agave tequilana. Lineage (NCBI taxonomy): Eukaryota > Viridiplantae > Streptophyta > Magnoliopsida > Asparagales > Asparagaceae > Agave > Agave tequilana. The sequence continues at coordinate 135,685 of JAVJIF010033590.1, forward strand.
ACAATGAATAATTAAAAACTTTTCAGTTAAATTCTCTTAAGGATGCTCTTGAGTATTTGAGTGTGAAGCCCGTGGTGTAAAGGTGCGAAACCTGTGGTGTAAGTGGTGCGAAGGGTGCAAAGCCCGCGTAAGGGGTGCGAAGCCAACATTTATTCGGTCTTCTTTCAAGACCCTATTTCTTCAATTTTTAGTTTGAAGGTAATTGTGATCCTCCCGGTTTACATCAATTCGGTATCAAGTTTCTGGTTCCAATCTCCTTCAATATTTTTTTCTCCATTTTCACCTTCACCACCCTCGGTCAGCTATGACGCATCAGTCTGATGCCTCTCACTCGACAGGGTCGAGTTTCTCCCACCCCGGTGAATTATTGAGGACATCATCAGTTCTTAGATGACTCTATACTTTAGTTTAGTTTATTTGAGTTTATTTGTTATTTATTGAAATTTAGTCCCGCATCGATTGTGATGGGGAAGTTCATTTTGTAAGAGCATATATAAAGAAGCTTAACTCAATGAAAAAGATGGACAATGAATAATTAAAAACTTTTCAGTTAAATTCTCTTGAGGGTGCTCTTGAGTATTTGGGTGTGAAGCCCGTAGTGTAAGGGGTGTGAAGCCTGTGGTATAAGGAGTGTGAAGCCCGCACAAGGGGTGCGAAGCCCAACATTTATCCGGTCTTTTTTCAAGACCCTCTTTCTTTAATTTTTATTTTGAAGGTGATTGTGATCCCCCGATTTACATCAATTACTTTTGATGAAAATTACATGCTTCAACCGAGAAAGGAGTCTGTTGTTGTTGCTATAGGTTCAGGAGAGGAAGCAAGCAGGTAGAGTTTGAAAGAAAAGTTATAGAAGGAGTGCAGGAGAGCACACATGTTGAACTAGTCAATGATGCTCAAAGTTCTGTTGGCCCAAAGGCCTTCCACCCTAGTTTTGATGATGATTAACTCATGTAGTTATGTTTACTAATAATCTTGTGTTGTTTAAGTTTCAGATCATTAACCAAGATATTAGTTGGTGATTAGCTTCAACAAGGAGTTTAGAAGCTTTTCATAGTGATTCCAGGGCCAAAGCTTCAAGATCACACTTTGCCTAGCCCATGGATGGAGTTTTGGAACGGGTCTACTTGAAGATGAAGATCGTCAAGAAGACTTAGGTATCCATAGTTTAGATAGTGTGTTTTAGATCCATTTGTAAAGCTTAGTATAGTTGATATGCTCAAGTGCACAATACATACAAGATTTATGTTTTTGGATTTGGTTTTCATGAATAGTAGATCAAAACAAGTTTACTTTATTTCTATGTATATTAGATATGTTCTAGATATACATACATGCTTTAAACTTGCTAGACAAACTTATTTTGACTATCCTATTCATGTATTGAAAAATCAAGTTTGATAAAAAATACAAGTTTTGTTTTTGATAAAATTTGCAAGACTCAAAATGAATTGATATGATTGATATATGTCTTGAAATTTTTATCACTTGTTTGTGTTTCAATATAAAATGATAAAACAAGTTTTGTGGATTTTTAGAAGACTTAAAAGATTTTTCAAAATATTTTTAAACTGTTTTTCTGACCCAGTTTTTGTTCCAGGCTTCAATCAGTCGACTTGGGTGAAGTCGGTCGACCGGCCGGTCGACCGACGTGCACAAATCTGTGCACGTTTGGAGTCACTGGGACGGTCGACCGTCCGGGTCGACCGGGCTGAGAGCAGTGCTCTCTGTTTGTTTGGGTCGACCGGGCCGGTCAACCGTGGTTGCCCAACGGTCACAATTCTGACCGTTGGCGGTCGACCGGGCCGGTCGACCGCTGCCTGTCAGAGCTGCCAGCTCAGCTCTAACGGCTAGTTTTGTATTGGGGCTATATATACCCCATCTCTCATAGTTTTTGTAGAAGTTTTTAAGAGCAAAAATTCCATACCTTCTTAAGTGTTTTTAAAAGATTTCAAAAGTATTTTTGGGCCAAAAAGAATTCATCTTATTTGTTTTAGGTTTTTGAAAAAATCAAAGAAAAGAGTATTTTGGGAGATTTGTCTTGGTTTTCATTTTATATCTTTTGTAAGAATTTTCCCAAGTGTTTTTCTTTGTTGCTTGTTTTCCAAACACCTAGTTTTTCACACTTGAGCTATCTTCTATCCTAATCTATTAGGATCATTTGTTTTGTGGAAAAAGAGAAAAGAAAAGAGAGATTGTTTGTGGTTGAAAGAAACCACTTGTTGTACACCCTTGTTCTTTTTGTATCCCTCTTAGGTAGAGGTGATCGGGTGATTGGTTTGCTCCCTCTAGTGAGAGGTGGAGTTTGGTTGTAAACCCTCTTCGGTAGAGGTGTTGTGGTTGTTTGGCTAAGGGCCTACCCCTCTTATGTGAGGAGGTGTTTGTTTGAGAGAGGAGTTCGGTACTCCATTGTTGTAACAAATCCTTCTCGGTGAAGGTTCCCTCGGTGGGAGATAGTGGATTGGAAATCCTACACGGTGGTGTAGGCGGGGATGTAGAGCAAGGTGCTCGAACCTCGAAACATATCATTGTGTTTGCGTTTGATCCACTTGTCTCTAACTCTCTCTCATTTATTTGTGCAAAGCATCACTCATCATTCATATCATACTTGCTTGCATTTGTGTTGTGCCTTGCATTGATTCATATTAATATATCATCTTATATGCTTGGTTGTTTGTGTGTGCCTCACTTGTACCTAATCAATAAGAGCTTCACATAGCACCTCAACCCATTCAAGGGGAATCAAGAGGAGTTAGTCCAGAGCCCTTCACAGGGAATTCGACTACACTTGTTGATTGTATTAAGTGTGTTGCAAAATTTGCATTAGCTTCCGCATTTAGCGCATTCAGTTCTTAGATTAGCACTTACACCTATTCACCCCCCCTCTAGGTGTTTTTTCAATTGGTATCAGAGCTAGTGCTCCTGATATTAGGCTTAACATCCTAGGAGTGAGATCTATTTGGTTGCTAATCTACATTTGCATTTGCTTGTTTGCACACATATAGTTTACCATGGCTTTCATGACCCCACCTATGTTTGACCCTTCCAACATTCATGTTTGGAAGATTAGGATGACTGTTTATTTACAAACCCTAGGTCATAAAGTTTACCTTGCCATTACCAAGGAATCCTTCCTTAGTGATAGCAATCATATAGGGGCCAATGCACAAGCCCTAGAGGCCATTAGAAGCACATTAAATAAAGAATATCTTTTACTTGCTTCTAACTTTGATTCCGCATTTGCAGTGTGGAACATGTTGACAACCACCACCACCTCCGAGCTTAAATTGCAAATCCAACAAGAAGAGGAATCTAGTGGAGAGTCCGACTCACAATGCTTCATGGTCCAAGGGAATGACTCCCTTGAGGTACATTCGGAACCCCACTTAGATAATGATGATTGTGCTAGTTCTTCAAATGATTTTGTTGATCCCCATGCTTTGAATGAAGAACTATCCATTGTGTGTGAAAAACTAATAGAAAAATATAAAGTTTTGAAAAAGAAAAGTCTAGAAATTGAAAAAGAAAATAAATGTTTGCATTCTAGACTTGACAATGTTTTGCAAGAGAAGGTTGAGGTCTCTAATGAAAAGGATGCATTGAGATCTCAATTAGAACTTGCATTAAAGAAAATAAATTTTTAAAATCTAAAAATGATTGTGAAACACTTTTGAAGAAAAATGAGAACTTGTCTTCGAAAGTTGATTTTGTTTTAAAAGAAAATGTTGCTTTGAAAAATAAGATTATTTCTATTTCAAATGAGTTGAATGTTTGTTTAGATAAGAATATTGTTTTGCAAAATAATATAGATGCACATGTTTGTCATGCTAGTGTAGCTTCTTCATCTAGTCTACCTAATGCATGTACCTCTTCTTCTAAGATTAATAATGATATTTGTATGTTAAAGAAGAGAGTAGATTGTTTGGGCTCCACTATGAGCCAATGTGCCATGAACCACACACGCTTGGAATCCTTGGTTCGTAAGAAACAAGTTCCAACTTTTATGCATGCACACCCTCCACGGCATACACATGCTTCTCACGGACATACCCATCACATGTATGCTCATGTGTACACTTGTACACATTGTGGACGTAAGGGCCACCTTGCTAAATTTTGCTTTGATAGATTACATACTTCAAATTTAGCAAAGAATTTTGTTTGGGGTTAGAGAAGGTACTAACCCCTTGGACCCAATAAGATATGGGTACCAAAGACCACCCCTAAAGTTTTTGATGTAGGTGTGGGCTCTCACATGACGTGAGAGTGATGACACTTGGAGTGGATGCGTTCCGTGCTTTAAAGGAAATCAATTGGATGCATCACTTTCAAGGGAAGGTTTGGTGGAGAGGACCACCTTTGTTTTGGAGAACTAGAGCGGTGCCCTCATTGGTTTTGGTATCGAATCTCTAACTCCTTATGTTTACATGCTTTCCATGTTTATCTTTAATAACATGATTTGATGTTTAGTGATCATCGTGAATATGCCATGTTAATTAGATTAGTGTTATACTTATTAGTTGGTTGAAACATCCATGTTTTATATGGACTTATATTTTTGTGTTCTCACCTTGGTTAAACTAATTTGTATGACCTAGATCTAATGCACATGCATGTACATATTGATCATATATAATTTGTATTTCATATCTTTGATGTTTATAGCATGTTTCATTATTTGGTGATTATTATGATAATGCCATGCTCATTAGATCCTTGACATGCATGTATAGCATTTTGAGACACCCATGTTTATATGGACCCATATTTTGTGTTCTCACCGTTTGTTTTAGCTATCATGTTTATCATAGGTTTAATAATATGTGGATTTGCATAATAATCATGTTTAAGTTTATCATGTTAATTTTTATCGTGTTTTATGCTTCATGTGTTGATTACATGTTTAGATGTTAGTTTTCATTAAAACTTGGTTTATACTTGTACATATAGTGGGCCACAAATAAATCTATATATGTTTGGGCTTGATTGCTTATTTGAACCCATTAGATGTGCTAGTATAGTCTAGTTTTGATGATTCATACATTTCAAACTTGTATTCCATTTTTGGATTTGTTTCATGATTTTTCACTTCATGTATATATTTGTATTGCCAAACTCTAAGATATACATGTATACCCCTTTGAGTCATTTGCCTTTCATGCAAATCTATATATGGACTCAATTGTGTTTAGGGATATGTATGTATACTTATTGTGTTGACAATTCATACATATACCATGAAATGAAATTTTTTGGAGGAAGATTTAGTTTTTCTTGATTTTGTGTTTAATTGTTTAACTTCATGTATATGTCTATCTTGTCCAAACTATTAGATATACATGTTTATCCTTTTTGAGCCACGTGCCTTAATGCATATATTTTGTGGACTTGTTGTGTTTTGGATATGTATGTATATTTTAATTTGTACTTGACATACATATGCCATGAAGATTAAATAAGTTTTGATGATTTTCGTGTTTTCAATGTTTAAGGAATAATTGAGCTTAATTGTATATTTTCATGATCATGTTCTTCACATTGTATTTATACACTCATATTTATATTTTGCTCATATTTTGTTTTCATGAGTCATATTTATACTTTATTAAATTTGAGTGTTGATTATCATGTGGATTTCATGTTTCATGAAAAATATTTTTGTTTTATTCCTTTCTTGAAGGATTTCGTACTAGTTTTAAAAAATTTCCATTTAACTAGTTACGGTATTCCTCATATGGTAGTTAAAAAAAACTCTACCAAAAGTTTTTCAAACTAAGCTTATTTTCAAATCTATTTTTGAAAACCCCTACCATCCACGGGCGGTTGGATGGGAGATCATGCACAAGTATGCTTTACTATGAAAACCATTTTAAACTTGACCATGATTGGGTGGTAGATTATATGAGATATACACTTGATTATTATTGTTGATTCAATTGGTATCATTGAACTCTTTCAATTGGTATCAATTTTGACATTTTTGGTATACTCATATATTTGTTTATGTATGTATGCTTCCATTTCAATGGTATCAATTTCTATTGGTATCTAATTTTCATACATATATATTTTATTTGTGCTCAAGATATATATTTGCACAGATCTTGTTTATGCTTAAGCTTGAATGTTTAAATGAATATCTTGCTTCAATTGATTTAGTTTTCAATTGGTATCTTATTTCAAGCCTATGCATGTGTTTTGTTGGTATTTCATAAAGGGGGAGAAAATCCGTTTTTCATTTTTCAATTGGTATTTGTATTTCTACTCCCTTGCTTTATGATAGAAAATAAAATGTTTCAATTGATATCATGTACCTAAAAAGAAAAATACTATCTTTTGATATCAAGATGTGTTGTGTTTTAAATTGGTATCTAAAAATTTTGTTTAAAGAAAAAATACAAAAGTTTTGATTTATATTGACTATATGCAAGGAGAGCTTAACATCTCTTCTACATATAGATTCATGTTGAGTGTATTGTTTATTGAAGAGCTTAACATCTCTTCTTTATGTAGTACACGTGTGTAGGGGGAGCTTCACATCTCCTCTTATGCATTACATAATGTGTGTTATGTGAATTAGGGCTTAACATCCCTCCTTCATGTAATGCATATGTGTAGGGAAGCTAACTTAGCGTCTTCCTCTTCATGAATGTATATAGCATATAACATTTATTGATCTTTGTTTATTTTCAATTGATATCAAGATGCTTCATTGACATATTTTTCTATTGATATCATGTTGTTTAAAGTCACCCCTTATTGACCTTGTTTTTGCTTTTAGACAAAAAGGAGGAGAACATTCTTTCATTGTTTGTATTGTTTTGATTGACTTAAAAGGGGAGAAAGATTTTTACCCCTCATTTTATTGTTTGGATTGTTTACCCCTTTGTTGATGAGTGACAAAAAGAGGAGAATAATTTGAGTTTTATATATGCATACTTATGTTTTTGCATATATTAAGTTTTATTGGTAAGTTTTATTGGTATCTAGAGCATCTAGTGTTCTTGTTAATGTTTTATTAATTTAATTGGTAACTAGAGCTTCTAAAATATGTTTTATGCATGTTGATGCATACATGTTTATGTACATTCATTGCATACCTTTTTGTTTATGCATGAGTTAAGGGGGAGCTTCTTTGAAGCTTAACTTTAATCCATGCATATATAACTCCATGAGTTTTGTCATCATCAAAAAGGGGGAGATTGTTGGCCCAAAGGCCTTCCACCCTAGTTTTGATGATGATTAACTCATGTAGTTATGTTTACTAATAATCTTGTGTTGTTTAAGTTTCAGATCATTAACCAAGATATTAGTTGGTGATTAGCTTCAATAAGGAGTTTAGAAGCTTTTCATAGTGATTCCAGGGCCAAAGCTTCAAGATCACACTTTGCCTAGCCCATGGATGGAGTTTTGGAACGGGTCTACTTGAAGATGAAGATCGTCAAGAAGACTTAGGTATCCATAGTTTAGATAGTGTGTTTAGATCCATTTGTAAAGCTTAGTATAGTTGATATGCTCAAGTGCACAACACACACAAGATTTATGTTTTTGGATTTGGTTTTCATGAATAGTAGATCAAAATAAGTTTACTTTATTTCTATGTATATTAGATATGTTCTAGATATACATACATGCTTTAAACTTGCTAGACAAACTTATTTTGACTATCCTATTCATGTATTGAAAAATCAAGTTTGATAAAAAATACAAGTTTTGTTTTTGATAAAATTTGCAAGACTCAAAAATGAATTGATATGATTGATATATGTCTTGAAATTTTTATCACTTGTTTGTGTTTCAATATAAAATGATAAACATGTTTTGTGGATTTTTAGAAGACTTAAAGATTTTTCAAAATATTTTTAAACTATTTTTCTGACCCAGTTTTTGTTCCAGGCTTCAATCAGTCGACTAAGTCAACTGACCTAGTCGACTTGGGTGAAGTCGGTCGACCGGGCCGGTCGACCGACGTGCACAAATCTGTGCACGTTTGGAGTCACTGGGACGGTCGACCGTCCGGGTCGACCGGGCTGAGAGCAGTGCTCTCTGTTTGTTTGGGTCAACCGGGCCCGGTCGACCGTGGTTGCCCAACGGTCACAATTCTGACCGTTGGCGGTCGACCGGGCCGGTCGACCGCTGCCTGTCAGAGCTGCCAGCTCAGCTCTAACGGCTAGTTTTGTATTGGGGCTATATATACCCCATCTCTTCATAGTTTTTGTAGAAGTTTTTAAGAGCAAAAATTCCATACCTTCTTAAGTGTTTTTAAAAGATTTCAAAAGTGTTTTTGGGCCAAAAAGAATTCATCTTATTTGTTTTAGGTTTTTGGAAAAATCAAAGAAAAGAGTATTTTGGGAGATTTGTCTTGGTTTTCATTCTATATCTTTTGCAAGAATTTTTCCAAGTGTTTTTCTTTGTTGCTTGTTTTCCAAACACCTAGTTTTTCACACTTGAGCTATCTTCTATCCTAATCTATTAGGATCATTTGTTTTGTGAAAAAGAGAAAAGAAAAGAGAGATTGTTTGTGGTTGAAAGAAACCACTTGTTGTACACCCTTGTTCTTTTTGTATCCCTCTTAGGTAGAGGTGATCGGGTGATTGGTTTGCTCCCTCTAGTGAGAGGTGGAGTTTGGTTGTAAACCCTCTTCGGTAGAGGTGTTGTGGTTGTTTGGCTAAGGGCCTACCCCTCTTGTGTGAGGAGGTGTTTGTTTGAGAGAGGAGTTCGGTACTCCATTGTTGTAACAAATCCTTCTCGGTGAAGGTTCCCTCGGTGGGAGATAGTGGATTGGAAATCCTACACGGTGGTGTAGGCGGGGATGTAGAGCAAGGTGCTCGAACCTCGAAACATATCATTGTGTTTGCGTTTTATCCACTTGTCTCTAACTCTCTCTCATTTATTTGTGCAAAGCATCACTCATCATTCATATCATACTTGCTTGTATTTGTGTTGTGCCTTGCGTTGATTCATATTAATATATCATCTTATATGCTTGGTTGTTTGTGTGTGCCTCACTTGTACCTAATCAACAAGAGCTTCACATAGCACCTCAACCCATTCAAGGGGAATCAAGAGGAGTTAGTCCAGAGCCCTTCACAGGGAATTCGGCTACACTTGTTGATTGTATTAAGTGTGTTGCAAAATTTGCATTAGCTTCCGCATTTAGCGCATTCAGTTCTTAGATTAGCACTTACACCTATCACCCCCCCTCTAGGTGTTTTTTCAAGTTCACTTTGGGTGATGATGCACTACAAGAGAAAGAATACAGTATTGCCATCGGGAGAGTAAGAAGACAGATCCGTCCACCTAAGCGATATACCTATGCAGATATGGTCTCTTATTCTTTAAATGTGGCAGAATCTATTGAGATTTCAGGGCCTTTCACCCACAAGGAAGCTGTTAGTTCTGGTGAAGTTGCAGAATGGATTGTTGCTATGACTGAAGAGATAGAGACTCTTCACAATAGCCAAACATGGGAGTTAGTGAAGTTGTCTAGGGGACAGAAAATTATTGGTTGCAAATGGCTCTTCAAGAAGAAAGAAGGAATTCCTGGTACTGAGTTTGTAAGATACAAAGCACGCTTGGTAACCAAAGGTTACAGTCAAACAGAAGGTGTCGACTTCAATGACGTATTCTCTCTTGTTGTGTAGCACACCTCTACCCGCGTGTTGCTAGCCATGGTTACTTGGTTCGATCTGGAGCTTGAGCAACGTGATGTAAATAACTTTTCTTTATGGCGAGCTTGAAGAGCAGATCTTTATGTATCAGCTAGAGGGATTCATTATTCAAGGCAAAGAAGACCACGTGTGCAGGTTAAAGAAATCTCTTTATGGCTTGAAGCAGTCACCAAGACAATGGTATTTGAAGTTTGATACTTTCATGATTGAGCATGATTTCTCTAGGAGTAAATATGATAGTTGTGTTTGTCATCAAAAGCTCAATGATGGTTCTTTTGTATATTTGCTTTTGTATGTTGATGATATGTTGATTTCTGCTAAAAATTGATAAGTTGAAAGCTACTCAAACAAGAGTTTGAGATGAAAGATTTGGGAGCAGCGAAAAAGATTTTGGGAATGAAAATTCACAGGAAGAGGCGAATGGAAAATTGTTCCTATCTCAAAAGAAATATATCGAGAAGGTGTTGGAGAGATTTAGCATGCTTGATGCCAAACCTGTAAAGACTCCACTTGTTGCTCATTTTCAACTTTCAGTAGATTTGTCTCCTCGAACAGATAAAGAGAAGTATATCTTGTATTCCCTATGCCAGTACAGTTGGAAGCATTATGTATGTTATGGTGTGCACTCGACCAGATATTTCACATGCAGTTAATGTCATAAGTCGATATATGAACAAGCCCGGAAAAGACCATCGATAGGTAGTGAAATGAATTTTGCGGTATATAAAAGGATCTACTAATGTTGGTCTCTATTTTGATAGGGGAACTAATTCTGATTGCAAAACTATTGAATATTCGGATTCAGATTTTGCGGGCAATCTAGATAGAAGGAGATCCCTGACAAGTTATGCTTTTACTCTTTCAGATTGCGCCATTAGTTGGAAGGCGACTTTACAATCAACAGTTATTTTGTCTATTACAGAGGCAGAGTATATGACAGTGGCAGAGAAAGTGAAATAAGCTATTTGGTTAAGAGGTTTGGTTGAAAATCTCAGCTTACAGTAAGGAGTAATTACGGTATTTTGTGACAGCTAGAGTGCTATACATCCGACGAAGGATCAAATGTATCATGAGAGAACCAAACACATTGGTGTCAGGTATCATTTCATTCGAGAAATTAAAGTCATCAAAGTTAACAAAATTGGTACTGCAGATAATCTAGCAGATACAAAACCTGTACCTTCACACAAGTTCGAGCACTGTCTCGAATTGCTTGATGTTCAACGTATCGAAGGTTGAGCCCATCGGTACTAAAAAAGACAGTAATGATCTAAAGAAGCTTGATACAGTTAAAATGAGGTAGAGAAATTTGTTATTCATTTAAAATAAGGTGGAGATTTGTTGATATGTCTTGAATAAAAACAAGAACATAGGTCACGTGAAAGTTCAAGCTATTGTTTTATAGCTTGCCATTTTTGACTAAATGGTAGCCTGTCATTTTTGACTAATGGCCTACCATTCCACCTAATGGCTTGTCTCCATGAGAAACGTGCGCAAGGATTAGGATGAAGTAGTTTAACACTTCTTTGCCTATAAATAGACATCACATTACATGGGATCTTAAAGCAAAGAAGACAGAACGAGAGAGTTACAAAATATTGTATTATTCTTTCCTTTCTCTTGTCATTTATCTTCCTTTTGTTAAGCCCTAGTGAGTGGGGTTTCATTGGGTTTGGGTTTCAGTGAGATTAGAATTGTAATCTCTTGTATTCTTCCTTATTGATTAGTAGATTTTATTGTTGTTTTCTTCTGTGGGCGTACGTCACATTGACTGAACCATGTTAAATCCTGGTGTGCTGTCCTCTTTATTTCTATTAGCTTATAGTTACTATCTGCTTAATCTCAACTTGCACTTGTCATCTCTTGTATTAGAAGCCCACTCTTACAACAATGAAGGTTCTATATTAGACACTATACTTGCTTATTGTAGCATTTGCTAGGATTTTGGCACCACAAGCAGAGGGTTTATGTTATGTTACAGCTATCATAAAGCTTCATCAATTATCAAGCTTCCTTTGCTTTGATTTTTTTTTTTTTTTTTTCTCCCCGACGAACTCCAGGTCAATGGGAGAAGGTTGGAAAATAAGATTGTTAGACCTTTCTTAATTACCTCTCCCCTTTGATGTCATCATATCTCTTTCTATATCCTATTTAAAGTACATAATTCTGTTGCCTAACTGGTTTTCTACTCAAAGGTGTCTTAAAATTTAAAACTAACAACCCCCCTGTGCTTAAGCATCCCTTCTTGACAAATGTAACTGCATATTGCAGAGTAATGAAATAACCAGGCCATCTGCAGTGGGCAGTCTTTCATTGGTGCAGTGATGAACTGTAAAAATTACCTTATGGTAGTTGTATGATCTGTGTGACAGTGATAACACAAGTTTCTTCAAGTTCACCATGTGTATATTGGTAGCCTTTCGATGTCAGATACACTGAAGTTATGGTCTATATAAATATTCTTCCATGTTCACTATTTGTGTACTCACTGGTAGGTTTGATTTCAGATACCCTGAAGTTATGGTCCATAGAGAGATTTTTCAAGTTCAATATTTGTATACTGCGTAGCTTTTGATGTCACATAACACTGAAGTTATAGGCTGGAGTAGGTGCTTGAGTCCCATGGTCAGAATCCATAGCTATTGATTCAACAGTCCTTGATGTGAAAAGTTTGTAGCTTAAAACTAGTGATTATCCTCAAATCTGGCCATTAATTTTTCTCAGCATTTTTTTAAAAAATCAATAACTACTGAGTTAATTGAGGTGCTACATTTTCTGTTCTGATGGTGCGTTTTTGTCCCTGCTTCATTATTTTTGTTCAGCAGGGAAGTTCTGTAATTTCTGTTACAAAGTTGCTCAATGTTCAAAATTACAGGACTTCTGAAGTATTTGCTGGTGTACATGACCTCATTATGCGTGCATATACCTCAGAGATACCTGAGCTTCGAACAGACCATCTTGGGTTACATAAGGCTTTTTGTGTTCTTATGGGATGGAACTATGCTAAGGCACCTGAAGCCTCCACGGCATATCAATCGTTTTCTACTGAGGCTGCAGCAAATAGGGAAGATCTGATTATATGGCCACCAACAGTGATCATCCATGACACAAATACGGCCGCATGGATGGTATGAGTGACAAAGAAGTGGATAAGAAACTAAAAGGTGTGTATATATATATATATATATATATATATGAGAGAAATGTAAATCAGCTGACACATGAGGCAAATTCGTCCTATGTCGCACTCAAAAAGCATATTTCCCGAATGAATTTTCAAGATCCGACCGTACATTATCATCTTCATATTCTAAGATATACACATATAAAAAATCAAGTGATTTGAAGTTCGTTTACTCATTGATCTAAACGTTCTATTTTGTTCTATTGTTAAAAAACCGTTAATATTTGAACCCAAAAAAATGTAGTAAACAAACTTCAAATCACTTGATTTTTTATATGTATATATCATAGAATATGAAGATGATAATGTGTGGTCGGATCTTGAAAATTCATTCGGGAAATATGATTTTTGAGTGCGAAATAGGAGGAGTTGCCTCCTGTGTCAGCTGATTTACATTTCTCAAATATATATATATATATATATATATATATATATATATATATATTATATATATATATATATATATATATATATATATATCCAATATATATATATATATATATCCTTTTGGCATCGGTTATTTCTATTATGCTATCTAACATTTCCAAGACGAGCAAGATTGTTCCCTGGTCATCAAGTAGAATTTTCAAAGTTTATTCCTACTAACAAGAGCACATACTGCTCTTAGTGCAATGTCTTTACATATAACTATACTTTATATTGATAAATGCATTTTAGGCTGTGTTGTAATGATGAAATCATGATGAAGGTGCAAAATCCATTGAGATGGTCATCCATGCACTCTCGTTAGGTAGAAGTAAATTGTTTTGTTTATCTCCAGGGAACATGAGCCTTTAAAATACAAACACAGTGTGCCTGAAAAATGATCAATGACATCTAAAATGTCTAAAGATGAAAAACTTATAATTTGGAAACATTTGATACAGGGTTTAACGCCTGGCAAGATTGGTCTAAAGGCTGGAGGCAAATAGTTTATCCTCATCATCTGCAGTGTAGAGAATGAAAATCACATCTTCTCTGCCAGTTATTTAGATGGCCATTTCTGAAAATTAAAAAGCTTATAATTTGAAACCATTTCACCAAAGGATTGACATCTTGTATGTATGAATCAAGTGAAATGGTTTATCCTTGCCATCATCATCATCTCATCATCTAAAATTTTTTTCCGCCAAACAGGGTTCTACTGATGATCAGATCTTTACGTATAGCTGTCTTGGCTTCAACCTACCAGGTTATCATATGATTGGTGCCATATTTCTGGGGTTATAGGAATATGAGCAAGCGAGGGCCACACCTAGACTCTTGTTGGCTGTATCTACGCCTACCTTTCTGGTTGGTTTAGCTCATTGAACCAAGAATCCAACTTTCAGATTCCCTGAACTTGGATGAAGTTTTAGCTCATGCAACCAAGAATCCGACTTCCAGATATCCCTGAACTTAGAAGAAGTTATAGATGATGTAATGATATAATTTTCTGTAGGGGTATCATCTTCATCTCCGAGGGACAGAAATAGGCCAAAGAGTCAAAGTGAATTGTGTTTGTCCTAAGTACTGAAATAGATAATGGTAGTTTGCAATTATGTTGCGCAACTGGTGGGGGACAAATAACAAAAAAGGAGATAATTGAGAACGAACACTAGGGAATCTCAGCCTAGGGTTTGTAACTCAAAAAAAGAGGTTTGGGAATCTCTCTATAGGGCATCTCAACCAAAAGCACATTGGTTACAGATGCATCAATAACAATTTTCATATATCATTAACTGACTAGTTCAACAATAGTCTTGGCCTTATATAGGCTTACATTCAAAGAGAACCCCCATCATAATCAATGTGAAATTAAAGTAAACAACTAAATAAATAACACAATAAATACCGACTAAATAAATAAGTTGCTAGATGTCCTCATCATTCCCTCATGATTGAGAAAGTCGATCTCCTCGGCTCTCAATCAGATCATGATGATGGTTGCGGAATCAACATGTGGGCATCAAATCTGAACCAAAGTGGTGGAGTTGGAACTAGCTTCTGTAAGGATCCATTGTAGGCGATGGTAGATTCAAAAAATCACATGCAACATATTGAGTTGAGTCTTCTCCACTGAAAGTCAAGTTGATATCAGGATCTCATAAGATATCCAACTTGTCGGTGATGAAAGCAATTCCCCTCAGAACCCTATAGGAACTTGTACGTTGACTGTGCAACGCCATCACAATCTCAAGGTGAGACATACATGTCACCTCTTTATTAACTGCAAATTCCTGTAAGATACTATATGAAAATGCAACAAATTTATAGTCATCAATACAAATTGCTATCTGTCTAAGGGTTTCATCATATGCAAGGCAAATGTAATGCAATTGACTCACTAGAAGTAACTCCTAAAGATGGGAGAAATAGGGACATAACTTTTCTAGGAGGATATATTTCGGACACTGCTAATGGTATAATATCACTAGGATTGATAAACATTTGAAGAAATTTCAAAGAGAACTCTAAACACACACTAAAAGAAGAAACATCATAACTATCCTGATGTACCATAGTAAGAAACCCTAATGACTGCCTAGAAGAGGAAACAATTCAATCTCTGTTTCTTAACTCTCTTGATTTTCCTCATGAATATAGATCTCATCAGGTATGGGTGTACTAGAATTCACTGACGCATCCACAACGTCACTGGTATGCACAGAAAGCATAGGGATCTCATTAAGAATAGGAGGACAAGGGTCAATTGATGTAACCTCTATGAGATTAGAAATTTCAAAATAAAGTGGACATTCTCAACAACCTTTGAATCATCAACATGATCACTAAGCATAATATTAAGACGTCGACTCTCCGATGGACACTGGTAATCATAATGTTCATATTCCTTACGTTTAGAACATTACTCTCAAGAGGGGCACTGGTAATCATAGTGTCAATGTTCCTCACATTTAAAACACTGCTCCTAGGCTTTGACACTAACTATTCGCTTATAAGTTAAGTCCATCTTTAGGGCAAAAAATCAAAAGCACCTTCAACAGAGTTTACACCATAGGAGCTAGTGGTCATAGCACTCCTGATATAGGATCTTAAACCTGAAACAAATCTGGTTATGCTCAAGGAACGATGCTCTCTCACATTACAATGACAGGTTAAGTCCTCAAATCTGGCTATGTAATCTCTAACGGATTGTGTAACTTGTTTAATTCTATTCTCTCTTGAAGTTGCCTAATCATATGATCAAGCTTATCTAGATTATTCATGTTGGAATTTTCAGAATGAGACATGACACAAAGGTGAAGTCAAACAAGCAGCAGATGCAACACAAAATTCTAGAATCAAAATAATAAATGCATGCACGAGAAAGAATTAAAATATCTTAAGAGTACAACTTCTAAATGTAATAAATGCAATCCTACAAGTGATAAGGATAACACACAATGATGCACACTAGATAGAAGCAAAATATAGATTAGTTGACAAAATTAATGTAGTCCACTAGCATAGCAAGTAATTGGAAATTTGATATATTAGTTCAAGATCGATGTCATCTAAGGAGGTGGGTTGTTCACGCTCAAGATAGAGCTCTTCTAGGATTCCTTGAAGAAATATCCGCAACTGAAGGTTGAAAATTACACACAAGGTCCTGAAGCGAAGCTCTCACTGTCACGAACTCAACGACTTAGAAATTGTCCAAATCGGACTCCAGATCACCAAGTTTTCGCTCAGAAATGAACTAGATTGCTTATCAGGTTAGCGCTGAGTTCTGGACCCTTTACTGTTCCTTGTGGTTGTGCACTGTAGCTTGCAGGTTAAACCCACAAATGTTGATGTAGATCGGGTGAATTGGTGACCGGTCGGGTTCGGGTTGGATCTGAAACCCAAAAGGATTCCTCTCTCTCTTCTTCTGTGATCTGATTCCTTGCAGGGAGGCAGTGGTCTACGAGGGCGGCGCTCGGGCAGCAATGTGGAGGGACATGCAAGTGGTGGTGACGAGAGGTGTTGGCGGCGGTCTTAGAGTGAAGGTGGCAGGCGAAGGAATCTCGCGATGGGAGGGGAAGTTGACCGATAGGGTTGTTGGGGAGGACTTCGTCGACGAAGAAGTCTTCGCAGACGAGGTTGGCGCTGGCGGTAGCAGACGAGGCGATGAGGGTGACGCAAAGAAGAAGAGGATGCTCTGATGATGAAGACGACAGTGATTGTTGCTGTTGAGGACGACGAAGGCGGTGGCGTCATATCATGACGACGGCGGTGGCGGAAGAGGCCGCTGTTGTTGTTCTCGATCCTCGCTGTGCGGATCGGAATTGGCAATGACGATGACGAGACCGGAACCAGATGGTTGCCGTGTGGTCGAGGGAGGAAGTCGAGGCTGGGATCGATGGTGAATCTGGCGACAAGGTGGATCTGGAACTAGATGATGATGAACAATGGTGTCGATGAGGCAGTGGCGGAAGCGAGGAGCTCCATCTATCAGCGGCGGGGAGGTTGACGACAAAGACGACGAGGCAGATGTTGATGTCGCCCCTTCGACGGCGGTGGCAGGGCGTTGTCGAGGATGATGGGGCGCTGTCGAGGGTGGAGACGAGGAAAAGGGATGAAGACTAAAGCTTTGATGATGGCGGGAGGAGCACTGCCTAGGATGAAGGCTGCGAAGAGGATGAACAGTGCGAAGTTGGATTTTCTGATGATTTTCGAAGGAAATTTTGCGATTTTGGCTGCAAGAATTTTATTCCTTTTATTTCTTTCTTTTTTTTTCCCTTTTTTTCCTTTTATTTCTTTTTTTTTTCAAAAACTAAAATTTGGAAGAAGGAGAAAACTAGATCTAGGGTTTGGAATAATTTTTTTTTTAGATTTTTATGAAAAGATAGGAAGAATATCAGGAGTTTAGCTCTTATATCAGCATGACGGGGGACAAACAACAAAAATGGGATAATTGAGAATGAACACTAGAAAATCTCAGCCTAAAGTTTGTAACTCAAGAAAAGAGATTTGAGAATCTCTTTCTAGGACATGTCACCCAAAAATACACTATAACAATTTCATATATCATCAACTGACTAACTCAACAGCAATCTTGACTTTATATAGATTTACATCCAAAGATAATTCTCACCACAATCAATGTGAAACTAAAGTAAACAACTAAATAAGTAACAAAAAAAAATATCAACTAAAATAAACAACTCACTAGTGCAAGATCACCTAGAGGGGGGGTGAATAGGTGATGGCTAATCTAATGGTCACTTGTGAACAAATAATGCGGAATTAAAACTAAGTTGACCAAATTAAAATTTCTTTTAATTAAACACTTATGTATAACTCAAGAGTGTTGCCGAATTCCCCTTGCGAGGCTCTGGACAAGCTCCTCTAGATTCCCCTTGAATGGGTTGAGGTGCCGCGTTGGCTCTCTTGGTTGAATACTAGTGTTAACAACAATCCCACGCAATTATAAATCAATTAAGCACAAGGGTATATATCATGCATATATAAGATGAACACAATGAAAGTAAATGCAAGATATAAAAGAGACAAAGAGAGAGAGGGAAGAGTAAGCAATCGCAAACACAAAGGGTTTGTTTCGAGGTTCGAGCACACTTGCTCTACATCCCCGCCTTCGACACACGAAGGATTTCCACTATGTAAGATCCCACCGGATCTCTCCTCGGTGCCGTACACCTACAAACCCTCGGACTCCCAAGTCCCGTACACACGCAAGTCCACCGACTCGCCGAGGCCGTACCTCGAACCACCAAGAGTTCACAACCGAACTCCAACCACCAACAACGAGCACACTTGCCCGTTTCCTCAAATTACAAAGTAAAATCTCTTTGGTGATCACAACACTTTGATCACCTTACAAAAACTCTCACTACAACACTCTCCTATAGGATGAATAGCTCAATGGATGCTCAAGTGTTTGTGTGAGAAAGCAAGGAAAGACTATGGTGAAAAACTCAAAGAATCACTTAACACTCTCTTGATAAAAACTCTTCCTTTTGATTGGAAGTATTAGCACTCTATTTTGTGGAGAAAACTCTTCTAAAAGTATCAGAAAAACAGCTCAAGAAATCTCCAAAATCTTAACCTCAAAACAATAGACAAAACCCCTTTTATAGGCTCCCAGAAAATAGAGCCGTTGGGGCTGTGTCAGTGCTGTCGGTCGACCGCCGGTCGACCGGCCAACGGTCATTTTTCTGACCGTTGCAGCCACCGGTCGACCGGCTCGGTCGACCGACCTCCTGGAGCAGAGGGCATTTCCTCTATCGGTCGACCGGCTCGGTCGACTGATTTTTCCAGAGAGCAAAGTTCTCTTGGTCGGTCGACCGACCCGGTCGACCGGCCACTGTGCTGACAACGTGCACAGGGCTGTGCACATCGGTCGACCGGTCCGGTCGACCGATTTGGCCTGACAGCCAAACTCCAGGTCAGAAAACAGGATTTAAAAATCTTTTATAAAATCCTAAAAATACATAGAAATTCTACAAAAATAGTTTTACCAATATACTTGAAAGAACAAACATGCTTGCACAAAATCAAGACATGTTATATATGTTTTGGTCTATTTTTGTAACTTGAAATTATTAGCTCAATAACCAAAATGTATTTTTCCAAAACATGTTTTTCCAAACTTGTTTTTCTAAATCTTCATCAAATACAAAAACAAGATATTTGAGTTCATTTTAAAGCATAGTGTGTATGGATATGATCCACTACACAATCAATAAGAAATATCTATGTTTTTGACATAAAGCACTAATCATGATTTTGGTTTAAAGATATGAACTATGAAATACCAAAATCCAAAATAGTATTTTGTCTCAAAGAAAATCTTTTACTAAATAAAATCTTTTCTAAAAAGAAATCTTTTATGAAATCAATTAAATCAAGAGTTCTATCAAGAGTGTGTGTGTGTGATATAACTTGAGCAATCCACCAACTATCTATCCTTTACATTTTTACTAAAACAAACAAACAAATTCTATACCTACACCCAAGTCTTCAACTTCTTGAAGTCTTCACTTGAAGGCTTCTCATCTTCTTGACTTGGTCCAAGCTTGATCCAAAAACTTCCTTGGATCACCACATGCAAGCTCCAAATCTTGTTCTTTTATCCTTTGTTGAGCTATGCATAGGGGTGCCACCGGATACGGATTATCCGCGGATATCCGCATCCGAATCCGCCTCCAATCCGGATACGGATATCATTTTTTCACATCCGTCAATATTCGTATCCGTATCCGTATCCGAAAGGTAAGTGCGGATACGGATATGGTAAATGTAATATCTTATTCGTATCCGATCCGATATCCGAATGTTGCGTGCTTCATAATGATATCGGTATGGAGAAGACTATTCTTCAATGGAATAAGGTATTAAATTTTGATATTTTGAGTTGGTGAAAAAGTAATAGTGAAAAGTATTCGATTCTTGCAAGAGCACCACATGATATTTTGAGTATTTCGACATCAACCATGTCATCCGAATCGGCATTTAGCACCGGAGGACGTGTAATCTATTTTTATAGAAGTCAAATGACAATAAATACGATGAATGTATTGAATGTACACAATAATATCATAATATGTATCACATTTAATATTGTAGTAGATGAGATAAAAAGTAATATAAGTATTTCTGTTTAATTTATCTTTAACCATATCCATTTTTAACATATCCGATTATTATCCGCATCCGATCCGCTAATATCCGATTTATATCTGATATCCGATTTTGACAGATACGGATATCATTTTTTCACATCCGCCAATATCCGTATCCGTATCCGTATCCGAAGGTTGGGTGCAGATATGGATATGGTAGAGGTAATATCCGATCCGTATCCGATCCGATGGCACCCCTAGCTATGCACCTACTAAGATCTTGATCATGAATCTGTCACTAATTAAACACAAGATCATTAGTAACTATAACTACATGAGTTGATCATCATCAAAACTAGGGTGAAGGGCCTTTGGGCCAACAACTAGATGTTCCAATCAGTAACTTCTGCACAAGTTACCGGCTTGAGCTCAATGTCTCAGACCCTCCTCCTTGTGAGTTGAGGATCTAATTTCATTATCTGTTTATGGATAACACATCCTATTTTGAATTTTATATGATTTAGTGTACATGACCCCACTTTTCTGTGATAATAGTAACCACATGATTTCTGATTCTCAGAAAAATGAGTTCTTTACTTGTATTTTTCTCGACACCCTGGGATTTTCAAAGAGACGACATTAGTTTCTTACTGAGGTATTTTTCCTTTTGCAATTTAAAATTTTTTCAGAACTACTGGTGGCACATCAAGGGGCTGTTTGTTTCGCATAAAAGACCGTAATTCTTAAATGACTTACAATCCAGTTACAATTACGGCGTTTGTTTGGATCGTAATTCGTAAAAGACTTACGCAACTCAACTGCCACTCACTTGCAACCCAATTACCACTCACTTACAGCCCAGTTACTGTTAATTTTGTGGTCATACAAATTTGTATTATTTTTTATATTAATATTAAAATTTTTTAATATTTAGCAATTTTAATATTTATTTGCAATATTAAAACTTTTTAAATCATCAAATAATTAATTTTGTAGTCAACTTTTTCACTTACGACTTATACATTACGACAACCAAACACCGTAAAATACAATACATTTTTGCCACTTATAACTTTATATTACCAACTAAACACCGTAAAACTTACATGCATGTAATTCATTTACAACTGTAAAAGACTTTACCAATTACGACTTACGAATTACGTCCAATTACGACAACCAAACAGAAAGTCACCATAAGGAAATGGGGGTCATTTGGGCATTGCAGCAATTAAATTTTCAGGCGCTCCAGCCGGATTGAAGGAGGCAGAGCGCCTGGTCTGAACGGAATCAGGAATAAATCTCGAGATGGGATGTAATTTTTTATGACATATGTTTGTGGGATTCAGGAATAAATTTTGAGATAAGATGTAATTTTGTATTAAATTATCAAAAGGAAACCAAATAAAAAAAAAATCTAAGATAATATATGAAAAAATGGAGCGAGCTGTAATGCGACCAAGCGAACATATGATTCCGCCCCTGTGCTTGGCAGAATACTTAAGAAGAATATTTTCTATGGGTACCTTGTAACTGCTTGTTATCGACACTAGGAAAAGGGCTGTAATCAAGGGCAGAAAGGGATTTGATCCATTAGATTAAAGGTACTGTTTTTTTGTTTCTCCTTCAAATTTACATAGAAAAAAACCTAGGAGTCCCTTTTGAATGAATATGAATAGATTTAGCCAAGGCAAAATCTGTAGTAAATTAGTTTCATTTGGATTTGCCCAATACTTTCTGATTTACTGGGTTCCAACTGTTCTCTTTCATTCTTGGACCCTTTTGTTTTGTTATTTTCGGGCAGAGTTCTGTTCTTGTTGTCAATTGCCTTTTTAAACACACTCCCTGCCTCTGCTTGTGATTTACATCAAGCATTTGTGGCTGGTAATTTTGAGATTGCTATGCAGTTTGATTCCTACTGTCAACAACATAGCTCCAGTTTTTAATGACGATCTAGCCAAATCACTTCCTTGTCAGTTTTTGCACAAAATATCTCTATAATTATTTGTGATGATGATAATGACGACGGTGATGACAATAAGCAGTTGGAAGAATTAGTTATGGCTTTAAATGGCCAATATTTTCAGTACCCAGATTTTTTTTTTTCCCTTGATCAGGACTTTTCCCAGTTTTTGCTCAGTGCTATGACTTTAAATTGATGGGTTGCTGGGAGAAATAAAATTCTGCTTTTTTTCATGCTTGATAATTGTTCGGAGTGGGAGGACTAATGAAAAATTCTGAAGAAGTGGGAGGCCGGAGCAAAGGGTCATGCTCTACCCGAAGTACCACTATTTTTATTTAAAAGAGTTTTAGTTACGTGTGCATGATAATAAATACCGGTAATGTCTTTGCTTCAAACAATGAAAAGAGTGTTAGATATTCTTATCCAATATGTGATATATATATATATATATATATATATATATATATATATATATATATATATATATATATATATATATATATATATATATATATATATATATATATATATATATGGGCTTACTGTACCTCAGCCTGCGGGCTGAGAGAGTTTCTCAGCCTGCGGGACGTGGCTGAATATAGGCCACACATCGGTCGCAGAGTGTGGGCGCCACAAAAATCAAAAAATCCCGCCTAAACAATCGTGAATCAAAATGACAAAAATACCCCTTTTAAATGACGACTGCGACTTCTAGCATTCAAAAGTAAAAAAACATTCCATGGTCGCAGACTTAATACAGAATAAAGAATACAAGACAAAAAATGCTATCGCATAGCAATGCGACCTCCTTCGGTACTGCGACCAAATTCGCAATCTTCTTTCTCATGCCTTATGTAAAAGAAGTAATTAATATTATATCTACCGTGATACAACACCAGTCTAGAAAAAAGAGATGCACTAATGTTAATCTCGAGAAAGGAAAGATGTGCACCATACGTAATCTAAAGATATAGCCAAACAATTCTATAAAAAGTTAATTTGTACTTCGGATTCTCCAGCAATAAATCTTCAATTAAATATTTAATTTTTTTTACCACTTCCTACCATACTCAACCCTCACCTGTAACAATTATTATTACTATTCAAGTTCTTCCACAATATTGACCTTTATATAATGCTTGTAACTAATATATTACCTCATACCTAAAAAACTATAATTTTGCTCTTCCTTTTCAATTTGATTTCAAAAACTTCAAAAAAAAAATTCATTCTTGAATCATGTCTTCCCCATCTTCTTCCTCTGAACACTCAGAATTCAACTTCAATCAATCCCCCACCGGTCCTTTGTCTTTAGGATATTATAGTGAATCTGATACCAGTCTGGACTTCACTCCTTTTGACTATCTCACTACATCAAATAATGTATTAACTGATCCTCCTATTCATGATGATAATGAATTTTTCATGTGGGTTAGTGAAGAAGACATTATTCCTCTGCCACTTGACGGAGACATGCTTGATGAAAGCATGTCCTCTGATGCTGTAGGCTCGCTTCCTAGCAACGGGTCAGACGAAGAGCTTGATAGAGACGATCCATTCTGGGAGTTCATCGGTGAAACAAAAAAAACCTCAAAAACAGCAAGATGATGAGGAAATAAGTGATGAAGAGGAAGAGCAGAAGAATGAAGACGATGAATCTGCTTATGATGGTGATAATGACGAGGATTAGGATTTCCTGATCTTCTGATATTCAATTATATTTTGTCTTCTTTTAAAAGCTTTTAATTCTATTTTTTTTGTAAGGTCTCTTTCTCACTATATTAACTTATAAGCTCTTTTAATTACATATCCAAACTGCGACTGCTGCTCTTAAACACTGCGACCATAGTCGCAATCCTACTACGGATGCAATTTATGGTCGCAGTTAATCATTTATCAGTTCCCAATGCGACTTTAAAACTGTACTGTTTTGGAGTTCAAAGTAATTTAAAGTTATAGTGTATTAACTTTTAAACTGTTTTGGATAACTGAACAGTCACCTAGGAAGTATACAATTTTTGGGAAAAGATAGAAAATATATTTGAGAGATATTCACGTGGTCCGACAGCTTAAACCTTTTGGAATTCCGGGATTAAATACATATAAAGGGTCATGAGCAAAGGATTAAAAACATACTAAGTTATTTTTTGCTCAAACTCGTTACTCTCACTGTTCCGAAAATACATTCAAAAAATGTCTTCACCATCACCACCGTCTTCACCGGAAAGAAGCCAATCATCAAATGATGATTTTATGTTTAGTTCTGAAACAATGTCTCGCTATGGGTCAGAATCTGAGCTTGATACAGACGACCCTTTCTGGGAGTTCATTGATGAACCAAAACACAAACATGAAGAGGAAGAAAGCGACGATGAGACTGTACCTGAAGAGGAGGAAGAGACAGAAGACGAAAGCGATACAGAAGACGAAAGCATGACTCTTGACGACGAATCTGATTACTATGGTGATGACGACGATTAGAAGTTAAAAAATTGTATTTTGTTTTTCTTTTTAAATATATATAAATCTGTTTTCTAAAGTTATTTGTGTGAATTACATTTTTTACTACTATGTATTGGTTGAAATACTGCGACCATGGACGCAGACTTAATAAATACAATGCGACCAAGGTCGCAGTTGCTGGTCTTTAATCTTAATCAACAACAACACTGTTACCTTGGTCGCAGTTTCTGACCGTAGTCTTTATAATATAAACTGCGACCTTGATCGCAGTTGTTGGTGTTTAGTCTTAATAAAATACACAGCGAACTTGGTCGCAGTTGCTGATCTTTACTCTTAATCAACAACATCACTGCGACCTTGGTCGCAGTTGGTGGTATTTATAAATAATCAACAACACTGCGACTTTGGTCGCAGTTGATGAACGCAGTCTTAAAAAAATAATCTGCAACCTTGGTCACAGTTTTTTGGTCGCAATGTCGACCCTGGTCGCAGTTGTTTCTGTTTGCACTGTAGTCTTATGCGACCTTGGTCGCAGTGTGGTCTCTGGTCCAAGTTGTTTTGTTTGCAATGCATGACTGAGACCAAAGGTCGTAGTTTATTAAAAAACAAATATACTTTTTATTTATTTTCACGCATTTATCTCCAGGCATGTGAAATGATAAAAAAACGATCTCTTATACAATAAGATTGAGTGTTACAATATAGCAGTAGAAAGAAAACTAAACATCAAAAAGAGCCATTGTTGACTAAGAGCAGTGTTGTTATTGAGGTCTTTTTATTTATGTCCAGGCATTTATCTCCAGGCATGTGAAAATGATACAAAACGCTCTCTTATACAATAAGATTGAGTGTTACAATATAGCAGTACAAAGAAGACTAAACATCAAAAGAACTAAGAAGACTAAACATCAAAAGAGCCCTTGTTGAATAAGAGCAGTGGTGTTATTGACGTCCCCGTGTATTAAAAAACTGTGGACGTCGAGGACCATGACTTCTTCCCTTGTGGACGAATATCGATCAAGTTCACCGGCCAAAATATTCTCCCAAAGGCCCAGCGAACCTGAAAAAGGACAATCAAGCTCTGGGTCTTCTTCGTGCATAGGGTCATCTTCATCCATGGAGGCAGGCCCCTGTTAGAGACTCTGAAGAAGGCGGAAATTCTCAGAGCAATTGCTCTCAAATGAACACAGTCTAATTATGGGCTGTTAAAGGGAGAGGGTGAGCCCTATTTATGGGCAGCCCATAATAACAGCTTCGGGAAACAGCGAATGGTGCGGGTTCATCAACGTAGACTTGACGTTAAAAGATCTCATAAAATCTTTATGACAGGTCGCGTCTCACGGAGTGAGTCCAAGTCCCATCAGACAAGAGACAACTTTTCATTTTTCATTTAGATTCAAAAAAATGACTTAATCCAAACAACACTTAATAAAACAAGAACACGGCGACCTTGGTCGCTATGCATGTTAATCTAAAGGAAAACACTTACTTAACGTACTGCGACCAAGGTCGCAGTCCATGTAAAGCAACCTAAGATTGCAGTTGCTGGCCATCTTTATCAACAACAACACTGCGACCTTGGTCGCATTTAACCATGTACACTGCGACCATCTTTATCCTTAACAACACTACGACCTTGGTCGCAGTTAATAATTATATTACTTCACCCTTATAAATTTTTAAAATGAAAGGTTGCGACATTGGTTGCAGTTGCTGGACGCAGACTTAATAAATACACTGCGACCTTGGTCGCAGTTGCTGGACTTTAGTCTTACTCAACAACAACACTGCTATCTTGGTCGCAGTTTCTGACCGTAGTCTTAATAAAATAAACTGCGACCTTGATCGCAGTTGTTGCTGTTTAGTCTTAATAAAATACACAGCGACCTTGGTCGCAGTTGCTGGTCTTTAATCTTAATCAACAACATCACTGCGACCTTGGTCGCAGTTGGTGGTCTTTATAAATAATCAACAACAACACTGCGACTTTGGTCGCAGTTGATGGCCGCAGTCTTAAAAAAATAATCTCCAATCTTGGTCGCTATTGCTGGTTTTTAGTCTTAATCAACAACAACACTGCGACGATGTGACACGTCACCGCAACAGTTGCTTAGTCGCAGTCTTTGGTCACAGTGTCGACCCTGGTCACAGTAGTTACTGTTTGCAATGTATCTTATGCGACCTTGGTCGCAGTGTCATCTATGATCATAGTTGTTTTGTTTGCAATGCATGGCTGCGAAAAAGTTCGTAGTTTATTAAAAAAAACAAATATGCTTTTTATTTATGTCCAGGCATTTATCTCCAGGCATGTGCAAATGATACAAAACGATCTCTTATACAATAAGATTGAGTGTTACAAATACAGCAGTACAAAAGAAGACTAAAACATCAAAAAAATCCCTTGTTGACTAAGAGCAATCTTCTTCTTGAGGTCTGGTGGCAGCAGAATCAATAAGATTGAGTGTTACAAAGAAGACTAAAAATCAAAGTAGCCAAGAAGACTAAACATCAAAAAATCCCTTGTTGACTAAGAGCAATCTTCTTCTTGAGGTCTGGTGGCAGCAGAATCAATAAGATTGAGTGTTACAAAGAAGACTAAACATCAAAGTATCCAAGAAGACAAAACATCAAAAGAGCCAAGAAGAGCCCTTGTTGACTACTAAGAGCAATCTTCTCCTGGAGGTCTGGTGGCAGCAGAATCTTTCGTTTATGAACATCTCTTCACCAGAAGGTTATCCAGTGAGCATGGAGTTTCCTCGATGTCACTTCTGGGGTAAGAGAGGAGGTTTTGAGACCTCACAGGGAATGCTACCCACCACTATATCCATCACATCCCCCGCCGCCATACCCACTCTGACCATCCGTTACCAGCAAGCTTGACTGGTGCATCAAGTCAGAGCAGATCTCGGTGAGGATTAAGTCCTCGTCAGGGATCATGACTTCTTCCCTTGTGAACGACGAGGACCATGACTTCTTCCCTTGTGGACGATGAGGTCTATGACTTCTTCCCTTGTGGATGAACATCGATCAAGTTCGTCAATAGGGTCATCTTCATCCATGGAGGCAGGCCCCTGTTAGAGACTCTGAAGAAGACGGAAATTCTCAGAGCAATTGCTCTCGAAAGAAAACAGTCTAATTATGGACTGTTAAAGGGAGAGCGTGAGCCCTATTTATAGGCAGCCCATAATAACCATAATTAATGGTTCATTAATCAGAATCGTCGGCATTAATGGTCTCCAACCGCCGCGCCGGTTTGGCATTAAAAGACATTAACGCCTAAACCCAATGAAGAACCGACGCGTAGACAACCGCTTCAGGAAACAACGAATGGTGCGGGGTTCGTCAACATAGACTTGACGTTAAAAGATCTCATAAAATCTTTATGACAGGTCGCGTCTCACGGACTGACTCCAAGTCGCATCAGACAACAGACAACTTTTCATTTTTCATTTAGATTCAAAAAATGACTTAATCCAAAAAATAACACTTAATAAAACAACACTTACTTAACGTACTGCGACGAAAGTCGCAGTCCACGTAATGCAACCCTAGATTGCAGTTGCTAGCCATCTTTATCAATAACAACACTGCGACCTTGGTCGCATTTAACCATGTACACTGCGACAAAAGACTTTGGCTAAGGTCGCAGTTTAAATGTACAATGCGACCAAAGACTCTGACTACATTATATTCAAAAAAAATAATTACTTAACGTACTGCGACCAAAGTCGCAGTCCATGTAATGCAACCCTAGATTGCGGTTGCTGGCCATCTTTATCAATAACAACACTGCGACCTTGGTCGCATTTCACCATGTACACTGCGGCCAAAGACTTTGACTAAGGTCGCAGTTTAAATGTACAATGCGACCAAAGACTCTGACTACATTATATACAAAAAAAATTAAACTATAAAGTAGAATTTTATCGCAGGCTGAAAACATTGATCTGAAAAGATTTTATATTTTCAAAAAAAAATTTATCCCAGGCTGAAAAGGAGAAACTACATCTTTCAAAAAAGAGGTAAAGAAATAAGGCGAAAAGTAATTTATATCCTATAAAGAGCGGCAAAATAATAGGGGGGAAAAATAATAATAAACAATAAGGAAAAGTTATCATAAGGGGTATTTGGTAATTTAACTTCTCCCTAAAAGCGGGCCGCAAGTCAGTGAGGTGACAAATCGAGCCACGTCACCGCAGGCTGAGAGAGTACTCTCAGCCCGCGGGCTGATATACATTTTTCTATATATATATATATATATATATATATATATATATATATATATATATATATATATATATATATATATATATATATATCAGGGAGACTCCTGTATTCCTGAACCCCTGTAACAGGGAGACTCCTTATATTATACTCTTGTTGATCCCCGAAATTGGATAACCATGAATATAGGATTTGTAGCACCCTATTCCCGGGATACGTACCCAGATACGTGTCCCAAAATTTTTCGACCGTATTGTTTAATTTTCTTCTTGTATGTGTTTTTGAGTTGTGATTACTTATATTATTATGTATCGGATCTACATTCTCAGACCTAGAGTCAGCCCTAACCCGGATCGGGAACCCGATACCAGCCAGTAGCCCGATTTGACTTTCTGATATCTGATTTGACCGATTTTAGTTTTAGAGATTGTTTTCTAATATTTTAAATTTTTCATGATTTTTTGAAATTTTCTAGAATTTTTCTGCAAAATCTCCAAAACCGGTGTCGGTTGGCATCGCTGACTGATTCCCGAATTTTTAGTTTTCAAACGGGATTGAATTTTCAAAATGGCTTTCACATTACTTCTTAAAATTTTATTTTCTATCTAAATACAATTTTTTGGAATTTTTCTAAATTTATCAAAAATTGACCGATTCTGGTGTCAGCCGGTGTCGTCAGAAGATTTCAGAATTTTTAATTTGAAAATTACATTAAATTTCTTGAATCCGATTTCATCAGGCATCTTAGAATAATATTTTCTATTTTTGAGAATTTTTTGGATCGTTTCTGAAACAGTCGAATTTTCACCCTATTAAAATAATAATATAATTTACCGTTTTTTTTCTTTTCTTACTTTTTCCTTCTCTATTCCCCTACTTTGTACTTTCAAAAATTATAATAAATAAATTAGTTAATAATAAAAATTTTAAACTATTTTATTTTCCTTTTTTATTTTCTTTTCTTTAATCTTCTTTCTTTTTCATTCTTTTCTTCCCTTTGACCTTTTCCCCTGCTCCTTGCTCCCGCCCCCTGCCACGCCCGCCGCCTTAGCCGCCTGTAGCTCCTGTGGGCTGCAATAGCAGCCCACCCTTCCCCTATCTCTACTAATTTCCCCCTTTTTTCCCTATAAATTTATTTTCATCTCCTCCTTTTCATTTCACTTCAACTCCATCTCCTTCAAAATCAACCCATGACCGCCGCCTCCACCATCACCACCGCTGCCGCCGGCCGCCCCTAGGCCGACGCCGTTCCACCCCACACCCCTCCACTTCCTTCTTCACTTCCATCAACTCTAACCATCACTCCACCACTTCCAATTTTATCATAACCCATCACCAATACCTCCCTTCTTCCTCCAAAATTCGCCAACACCTCCACCAATTCCACCACTCAAACCACCCCATCATCACCTCCTTCTCCTCCTCTAACTCCCCAGCACCACCAATCATCATCACCACCACCACAACCACCACCACTACCCACCACCATCACCACCTCCACCAACAACAACCCAACCAAACAACTCCACCATCACCCCATCCTCCCCCCCTAGGGCGGCGCGCCACCCCCACCACCTCCGGCGGCGGCCGGCCGCCGGCCACCCCCTCCCCTCCTTTTTCTTTTTCCTTTCTTTCTTTCTTTCTTCTTTCCATTCTTTCTTTCTTTCTTTTCATTTCTTTTCCCTAAATAAACTCACTTTTCCTACATTCCCTACCCCTACCTCATTCTCAAATTGCTTTTCTATATTTACAACCCTACCCCTCCCCTTTTTAATTCCTATTCCTTTTCTAAAAATACCCTATTTTCCCTCTCTTTCTCTCTCTCTCTTTCTCTCTCCTTCCTACAACTTTCTCTCTCCTCTCTCATTCCCTCTATAATATTTATTTATATAATATATATATATATATATATGAGTATATATTAATATATACATGGGTTAGTAGCTTGCTTGAATGTGTTTGCGGATTTTTTTCGATTTTCTCGGTATTTCATCCGGTGTTAGGCGAGTACATTTCTTGCTTATTTATCATCATTTCATGTTTAATAATTATCATCTTGCGCTTAATACATGATGTCTCTTAATGCAAGCTAGTATATATTATATAAATAATTATCATGTTTTATAATAGCCGGCCTTTATTATACCTTGTCGAACCGGTATTATACCGAGTATGCTTAGATCTGCTCCCGCTTTACTCAGGCTTCGCATAGCTAATTAAAAAGAGAAATTTATTATTATAAAATGGTAGTGAAGAGTTTGAAATGTTTATACCGCTCTCCTGTACCTTGTTGTGTGACTGGTTGATACCTGATATTTGTTGTTGTGACTTTCACCGACATATTAGTTACCTGACCCTGACATGTATACACCGGTACTTGCCATGCTATATTTGACATATGATACCCGACACCGGTACTTGCCATGCTATATTTAACATGTGATACCCGACACCGGTACTTGCCATGCTACACTTATTATTTGATATCTGATACCGGTACTTACCATGCTATACTTGACGATTGACATGCTATCACTTGGCGCTATTATATTTGACTTGATATTGTGACACCTGACCTGATACTATAACACTTGACACCTGTATCTCCTTACATATTCATGACTATCACTTTTATGGGGACTTGGCATGATTATTATATTATTACCAGACATTTGGCACTCCTGAACTCCTATATACTTAAACCCCTGAAATAGGGAGGCTCCTGATATTACTCTTGATACTATACTCCTATTGATCCCCGTAATAGAATAACCATGAATATAGGATTACTATGAATACTCTGTAGACATTAGCACCGGATAAATTATAATAATTAGACAACTTACACCGAGATAGGGGAAACTGATGAGTACCGATATAGTCTCCATGTTTATGATGGTCTTATAGTGTTGCACAACCATATACTTGGATTCGACCTGGAGACCACCAGGTGCTTCCGTGGGGTGTACTGGCATCCCTACTCCCTTGCCTGTCGGTTGTACCATAAGCCCCTGGGCCTATTCCTGTGGGAGCGGTGACATCCTATTCCTGTTCGGGCGTACAATAAGTCCTGGTACCTAGTGGTACATTCTGATTCAGCACTGGATACTCCTTGACCGTTGTCCCGAGCATGTACGGGACCCATTCTAAGCATGGTTCGTCGATCTCCATCAGTTTCCAATAACTTACTCTCCGGTCTGTATGCTGAGGTATGTGGGATGGGACACATATGACGTATACCAATCAGATGAGTCTTAATAATTTAATAATAACATGCTCCTGATATATGACTAGCTATACTCTTGGTTTATACTGTTCACCACTTAAACATGTGCTATCTTGTAGGATTACTTAATTGCTTCCATACTGTTTCATTATTATATTGTGAAGGCAAAGTTAGTTATATAAACTCAGATTACAGTGACCTGATGTACAGGGTATATATATATGAGGGTTTCCTTGTTTGGATTATTCCTTCGACGTACTAACCTCATATATCGGTAATGTAGGCTTATATAACTGATTTTCCTATGGTTACTTTATTTACTGTCTCATTTCATGTTCATATGTGCTTATATTCACGATACACATTTCCTGTACACATGTATCTATTATGCATACCACCTGGCTTTAGTATATGTACTCGCGGGTTGCATCTGATAACCCTGAATTCTCATGTCCAGATCCTGGAGTCTAGACCATGGTGATCTTTCTGTAACTTATCAGAGTGTGCAGCGGATCCTCCCTTGGTGATCGGAGTGCAGCAGAAGCTCGGACACCGCCGTAGCACTCCCTCCCA
Organism: Agave tequilana; assembly: GCA_038442645.1. Lineage (NCBI taxonomy): Eukaryota > Viridiplantae > Streptophyta > Magnoliopsida > Asparagales > Asparagaceae > Agave > Agave tequilana. The sequence continues at coordinate 168,533 of JAVJIF010033590.1, forward strand.
GCTTTTCTCCTGTTTGGCTCCTGAGGCCCTCTTGCTACTCATGAGCACCTCTCAGTTTTTATATATCTCTTCATGTATTATGCACCTTTATATTTTCTGGTAATGTAATATTCATGTAATGTTGTATCATTCTCTGTGATAACCATGTACTTACGGTATTTCTATTGGAATGTATATTACCACTGTGCTTCCGCCTCTGATTCTTGCCTGTACTGATGCTTAGCGTATATACGTGAGGGTATTTCTGACCTGCGTATATACATCGCAGTGATGTCTCCGCACCCGCGGGATCGGGGTATCACAAGATTACTGTGAATACCATGTGGACATTATCACTAGACAAATTGTAATATTAGACAGCTTATACCGGGATGGGAAAAACTGATGAGTACCGATATAGTCTCCATGTTTATGATGGTCTTATAGTGTCGCGTGGCCACATACTTGGATTCGATCTGGAGGCCACCAGGTGTTTCTGTGGGGTCAATTGGCACCCCACTCCCCTGCCTACCGGTTGTGCCATAAGCCCCTGGGCCTATTCCTGTGGGAGTAGTGACATCCTATTCCTATTCGGGCGTACAATAAGTCCCGGTACCTAGTGGTACGTTCCAGCTCAGTACCGGATACTCCTTGACTGTTGTCTTGGGCATGTACGGGACCCATTCTAAGCATGGTTCGTCGATCTCTATCAGTTTCCAATAACTTACTCTCCGGTCTATATGCTGAGATATGTGGGATGGGACACATACTGATGTATATAAATCAGATGAGTCTTAATAACATAATAATAACATGCTCGTGATATCTGACTAGCTATACACTTGATCTATACTTGGGAGACCTATGATATAATACATTATCCTGCTCACCACTTATACATAATACCTGTACTACTTTATTAAATTACTTAATTGCTTATTTTCGGGTTTCCATACTGTTTCATTATTCTATTATTGTGAAGACAAATTTAGATTATATAAACTCAGATTACAGTGACGTGAGGTGTAAGGTATATATATGAGGGTTTCCGTGTTTAGATTATTCCTTCAACGTACTAATCTCACGGATCGGTAATGTGGGCTTGTATAACTGATTTTCCTATAGTTATTTTACTTACTGTCTCATTTCAAGCTCATATGTGCTTAAATTCACGACACACCTTCCCTGTACACGTGTGTCTTATATGCACGTCACTTGGCTTTATCATATGTACTCGTCGGGTTACATCTGACAACCCTGGATCCTCATGTCCAGATCCTAGAGTCCGGATAATGGTGGCTTAGCTGTAACTGATCAGAGTGCGCAGCGGATCCTTCCGTGGCGATCAGAGTGCAACAGAAACTTGGACATCGCTGTAGTTCTTCCTCCCAGCTCTTCTCTTGGTTGGCTCTCGAGGCCTCTCTTGCTGCTCGTGCGTACCTCTCAGCTTTTGTTATGTATATCTATTCGTATAATGTATTTTTATATTTTCTGATGATGTAATATTCCTGTAATATTGTACACTCTCTGTGATAATCATGTACTTGTACTTTTCTGTTGGAATATATATTACCGCTGTGCTTCCATACTCTGATTCTTACTTGTACTGATGCTTAGCATATATACGTGAGGGTATTTCTGACCTGCGTATGTACGTCGCAGTGACGTCTCCGTACCCGCGAGATCGGGATGTCACAAATAACAATCAGTATCGCTTAGTATTTTAATCAATCTCTTTCAGTATCCCATACCACTGGCATTTCATACCAGAGCCCGCACTCCGGCCGAACCCCTCTGAAAATGATATACGGGTATAATAATCCAAACGAGATAATGACCAAATAACAAGCGTTCTTGTTATCATCATTATTTATACTGTTTTATTATGTTAATTGAAAATCTAATAGTCAAGGAGTTCTAATCATGTGGGTGTAACCCGTGCATACCCGGGATCACGACCTTACCAAGACTCCCTGGCTGATGAGACCAGGGCCAGCCCTCTAGGGCGAAATAAGTAACTAAAAATGAGAAGGTAGCCAACACTACTATGTCCCCTGTAGTGGGACTAACAATGAATCCAGACATCCATCTGACAAGACCTTGTCAAATGTCAAGTCTCCCCTAACTCATATTGTATTTATTATTTGATTTACACAATATATCAGGAACAAGAACAGTGCATTATACATGTTACACGATAACAGGACATGAGCTATGTTAATAGTATGAAACAAGATAATGGGAAATAGGAAACAAGAGATGTGGGATTCTAGCAGTAGTCCTCGTGGCTTAGAACCACGTGGTACTTAGTTCCACACATCACATATCAATAGCGCACATGTCTAGTAACAGGAATATCAATATCAGTAACGGTAAACATTCATGTAACGGGGATATAGGAATATCCATATAGCAATAATCCATGTAATATGAACAGTGATCCATGCAATAAGAATACAGAAACGATTAACACATGTATGCATGTAAATCCGATATAAAGAACATGAAATAATTGTGTATAGAGTATCTGTGTAGCGATGATAAAAATATATGAACTAATGGTATCTAGTTGGATAGTGTGTCCGTGTATCCATGTACCAGTGGTACATGAATATGACATAATCGTGTCTAGTGTAGCAGTGAGTGTGTAACGGTGATATATGTATATAAAGTGACAGTGGTTAATGTAAGAGAATATCCATGTAACGGTGATACAAGCATATGAAATACAAGTATAGTGTATCTGTGTAATCGGTGATACTAATATATGTAATCTACAACAACAGTATCTGTGTATTAGTAGTATAGTTAAGATGAATATTAGTATTTGTTATACAACTTTTATGTTATTACCATGATCAATATAATAAAGGAATTATAGACAATTATTTACTTTCAAATTCTTCACAGCCATTTTGTAATTATTAATTTAGTTATTAATATAAAAGTCTTTTTATCCATTATTTAATAATCCATGTGCATGATTATTTTAGTCAATAGTCACTATAAAATATTATTAAATACTATTACATCTTTATTTATAGTGATTTTCTATTTACAAGAATTACGGAACGATATTAAGTTTAATTGAATAAATCCATAATTAGTTTATTTGACATGATAAACTATAATTTATAAAATAAAAACACTCACATAGATATTACAGGAAGGTACCTCGTCCTCCTACGATCGCAATGAATTAAGAATCGTTCAGATCGAGCACCAGATGTTAAAGAGGGAAGGAAAGAGAAGGGAGAGAGGGAATCATAGAGAGAGAAGATTTGAGAATTAGAGGAAGAGAGTTAGAGTGAAGGTATGTAAAAGAAAGAGAGAGTTTGAAGAGAGATTTAAAGGGGAAGATAGAGGAATGGCAGTGGCTGAGAGAGGCGGTGGAAATGGGTAGGTCGGTGGGAAGTTTGGAGAAGGAAAAAGAAGAAGGAAAAGAAGAAAAAGAAAGAAAAGGATTTAATATGATTAAATTAATATTATTTAATTGTGTTCAAAATTCGACTAGTCCCGAACAGTTCTCAAAAATTTTGTAAAATAGAGAATATTAAGCTGAGGAGCAATATGAAATTGAATTCAAGAAATTTTATCTGATTTTTAAGTTAAAATCCTGTAACATATCATCGATACTGGGTGACACCGGTTTGGCTGGATTTTTGATAAATTCAAAAAAATTCCCAAAAATACCAAAAATAGAAAATATGATTTTGAAAAACAATATAAAAGTGGATTCTAGAAACTTAATTCCATTTGTGAATTTAAAATTGTAGAACCGATTATCGATATCGGTCGACAACGACTTCATAGATTTTTCAAAATAATCCAAAAAATTTCAAAAAATTCCAAAAAAATCTAAAATATTGGAAAATAATATCTGAAATTGGCTCATCTAACTATCAGAAAGGTCAAATCAACTTTGTATGCCGTGTTGAGTATTGATACAATGATACATACATTTAGGATCAGGGATTACATCTACTCTATGCTTTTCGGATATTGGGAGGAACTGCAGACCATTGATGGTCCCTTTCCAGATTCCATTTTGTCTTCGCTCTCGAGTTCCAGAAGCAGAGAGATCGTCGGAATCTGTTCCACTTTGCCATGTGACTGTTTTGAATTTGAGGCACCTCGTAGCAGTATTCTTGATCACCATCCATTACCCAGCCTCACTGCAGCAGTGGCTGAGTTCACCTCTTAGGAGACACGTCTCCAAATGTTATCATCATTATCTGCTCCAGTTCAGTCAGTCTCCTCACCCACAGCTCTTGTAGCACCATATCATCCTCATACTTCTTATGGCCCACAGAATTGTGAGCCACCCTTTCATGGGAAAATGAATCGAGGACAACAGCCTTGTGGGTCCTCAACTTAGCAAGTTCAATGCACGTTTGCAAACAACTCGGCCACTTGATTTCTAACTGTCGTAAATGAGAAAGGCTCTATAGTCCGTCGGTTCCCAGGTCCTCAGTTGTTGCTTCTGCACTTGCACCAGCTCCGCAGTCATCCGTCAGCTTCCTATCATCTAATCGCCTCTCACAAATTGCCTCGTATCTTACTCAAAATCTATGTATGACTGGAGCGTCTTCGACTTCTTATTTCACTGCCATATCTGTCATATCTGGAGATTCTACTCCTTGGATATTTGACTCAGGTGCCACTCACCATATGACCTTTGATCATTCTGTCCTTATAAACTGTTCTCCTATTTCTGATTCAACTTATATATACATTGCTAATGATTCATCTCTTGCAGTCACTCAGTCTGGTAACATTATTCCCACTTCTGATCCATCGAGTAGACTCAAGTTGTCTTCTGTCTTTTGCATTCCTAAATTTACCATGAAATTACTATCTATTGACAAACTCACCAATTATAATTGCAATGTCTTATTTACACCCACTTCTTTTATTGTTTATGATCACACCGGATGAACAATTGGGATAGGATGTAAGGTCAAGGGCTTATATCGGTTGGAGTCTCTTCATCTTTTTTCATCAACACATCCCGCAGTGAGTCTCTCCATTACATGATTTATGACATCATCGGTTGGGATATTTATCTACCTCCAGGATAAAAACTCTGTCTGATTCTGGTATGTTAGGAAAATTTCAATTTTCTAGCTTAAATAATTGTGAAGGTTGTCGTTTTGCTAAACAAGCTGATGTACCTTTTGGCTCTAGTAATTACATGGCTTAGAAATTTTTTATTTTATTCATTCTGATATTTGGGGCCCAGCTCCTATCTCCTTTCTTTCTGGTTACAATTACTATATTTTCTTGAGTCATAGAGTGTTAGTCTTTTGAATTCAAACATGATCATTTGATGCATTAATCCTATCATAGCAAAACTTAACCAAGTGACCTTTTCAGCCACCATAGGTGCAAGAATACCTCTTGGCATATAAAAATGCATGATGTATTTGCGCATGATGAACGTGTGCAGCATGAGTGTGTGTAGCATGATGTGCGTGATATGCTTGTGGTTGTGGTGGTGTGCGAGCATGATAGGGTGTGTATGAAACATGAGATTTTTTTTAGAGTTTGCCTCTTTGAGACATAAACTCTAATCTAGTCTTATCAAACTCAGATTTCTTAAAAACATTTGTCAAAGTATTTATCTTGAATTTTCATTAAAGAAATCTCATTTTCATCAAAACAAGAAAATTTAGCTTAGCATGAAATCTTATAAGCATTAAAATCTTTTTGTGTATTTTCAAGAGAAATAGATAAGCTCTAATTTTCTTTTGAAATGACAAGTAACTAGTTTTGCAAAAGCTCATTTTCTTTTGATTTTCAAATATTTTTTCTTGAGAAAATCATAATTATTTGAAAGCTCTTCAAATGCTTCTCCTAGTTCCTCCATGGTTATATCACAATTTTCTAGAGAGGGTTCCAAAAATATCTTGGGTGCGTTATCATTTGCCATAATACACACGTTTGTCGTGTTCACTTCTTCGTTGAGTCGCTTTTTGAGTCCAATATAGCTTTCAAAGTTTTCTTCTTATAGGGCTTCTTACAGGTAGAGGATTTACTCTTGTTCCGGGTGTTCTCCGGGTATTCGGCAATGACATGACCCGATTTTTACAATTATAGCATACAAGCTTCCTTTCCTCCTTCCCTCACTATCTTCTTCTATTTTCAATCTTATCCTTGTTGTACATCTTCCTTACATTTTTTACTAGGAGGGATAAGTCTTTATCATCCTCTTGGTCTTCTTTTTCATCGGAGATGGTTGGTGTAGATTTGAAGGTAAGAACTTTCTTCTTTGTAGTGCTTTTTTGTTCCATCTCATGGGTCTTTATGTTGCCAATAAGACCAATGAGCTTTATATCTTCTTTGTCATTAAGTTTCCTCAGACTTTCCATGAAGTTCGAAGAGCCCGGATGACTTCATCTTTTGGTCATTATTGATTTCATCACCTAAGGAGGCAGTACTATTGATGATTTTAGTAAATTCAGTGACCATATCAACAATAGAATCATTTTTATTCATAGGAAAATTCTCATATTGGGAATGTAAGTGATCTATTTTAGCTCTCTTAACTTGTTATATCCCTTCATGAGTAACAACCAAATGTGACCAAATCTTATTGGTGATTTGTAATGAATAACCCTAGTAATGTCATCATCAGTTAATGCTTGAAGTAAAGCATAGCGTGCCTTAGCGTTAGTATCAAACTCCTTGGTGGCAATATCAGACCAAGTGTCCTCATCACCATTGGGTGCATTAAAGGGTTTGGTCATCGCCTTTGCAACTTGACTTCCTAGAGATTGCAAAGATACGATTATCTTAACTTCCATATGAAAAAGTTAACGCCATCAAACTTTGGTGGGGACTTGATGCTATTGGCCATGGATGCAAGTGTGTGAAGCACAAATATGACTAGCAAATGAGGATCTCTCTGAGGTGGTTAAACCAAAATCTCGAGTATAAGGCTCTGACACCAAATGAAAGTCACCTAGAGGGGGTGAATAGGTGATAATGCTAATCTAATGTTGAATGCAACTAATTAAAACAAACAAGTTAAGTGGTCTACTCAAACCAAGGATTTGGAGCTGAATTCCCTATTAAGGCTCTAGACCTTCTCCTCTTAATTCCTCTAGATACGAGTTGAGGTGCTTAATTGCTTCCTTACTTAGATGAGGGAAACTGAAAGTCCACAATCAATAACTAAAAATAATGCAAGTGCAATATAATAGCAAGAATGAATAAAGCAAGTATGAGCACAATGAAAAAGAAGAAAGAATGAGAGACAAGGCAATCACAAACACAAATCGTTTGTTTCGAGGTTCGAGCAACTTGCTTCACATCCCCGCCTTCATCACGTAAAGGATTTTCACTATCCACTAAGGATCATCACAAAGGTACCACGATTACAAGGTCTACACAAGACCTGGAGTATACAATTCCAACTCTCAATTCTCTATACAAGAGGTAGCACTAAGCCCATTGAGGTTAACAAGCTCTTAGTAACCACAAAGGTTACAAACTCTCTCTTTATAACTTCTAGGGTTTTTAGTGGAGAAATGAAACTCAAAAAAGTTTGTGAGAGAAAAATTCAATGAAGAAATTAATCTTTAAGTTCTGAAAACTTCAGAGAATGATTGAGAATTGAAAGCACTTTAATTGAAAAACTTGAGAAATAAAAACTTGATTTTTCTTGAAGCCATATCTCAAAACTTGAATAAACTTGTTCAAAACTTCTTTACCCTCCTTCTCAAATGACCCATATATATAGACAAAAGGTAAGTACAATTAGAAGAGAGTTCTAGCCTTAATCCAGGGTCATTGTGCCAAAAGAAGCAAAAATGCTATTATAAGAAGTCAAAAAACTGACAATTTTGAAAAAATATAGTTATTACTTTGGCAGAATCACGCAATCGGTCAACCAGTTGGTCGATCGATAGCAGATTAAAACTATTCATTACAGGCTATCGGTCGACCGGGCAGTCGACCGAAAAATACAGTAAGTCCTGACAAGACTTTGGTCGACCAGTTGGTCGGCCGTGGGCCAAACAAAAATAATGGTCTAAAGAATCTGTCGACCTGTCAGTCAACCGACCAATGTGCGCAAGAACTATATATCCAAGGGCACATTCGGTCGACCGAGCCAATGTACAAAACACTGTGCAGCGGTCGACCAGCCAAGCCTAAAAGTTTGAGAAAACATTGTTTTAAAAATTGAACCCATTTTTGAATAAATAATAAAAGTATAAAAAATGTTTTGGTAACATATGGGTTGTAAAACATGTATATAGTTGGTTTTAAAAATATGAAAAAAATATGAACATGTATCGATAACCAACTCATGAAAAACAAGTTTAAACACTAAAAATCTAAAAACTAGTTTTTGAAATTTATATGTGTAGTTCTTCTTTCAGCATCAATTCAACACCAAAACTTAAACACCCTAAGATCTTACAAAGAGTTACATTAGCTTCAAGTCTTCACCAAAGAGGGCTTCTCCAAAATCTACATTTTGATCATTCATACTTGTATTCCTTTCGTTGAATCAACTTGATCTCCTCAAACTTTCCTTATGAGGAAGAATAATCATCTTTCAAACTCTTAGGGTTTGTTTGGTTGTCGTAATTGGCCGTAATTCATAAGTCATAATTGGTAAGGTCTTTTACAGTTATAAATGAGTTACATGCATGTAAGTTTTACGGTGTTTGGTTGGTAATATAAAGTTGTAAGTAGGAATGTGTATTATATTTTATGGTATTTGGTTGTCGTAATGTGTAAGTCGTAACTGAAAAAATTGACCACAAAATTAACTATTTGGTAATTTAAAAAGTTTTAATATTGTAAATAAATATTAAAAATGCTAAGTATAAATTTTTTTTAATATTAACATAAAAAATAATACAAATTTGCGTGACCACAAAATTAACTGTAACTGGGATGTAAGTGAGTGGTAATTGGGTTGCAAGTGAGTGGTAGTTGAGTTGCGTAAGTCTTTTACGAATTACGGTCCAAACAAACGCCATAACTGTAATTGGGTTGTAAGTCATTTACAAATTACAGACTTTTATGGCTTTTACGGTGAAACAAACAACCCCTTAATCCATGTAAGCTTATAAATACTGGAACTTGATTAGACCTTATAACTTCAAGTGGTTTATAATCATCAAAACAAAACTGGGGAGTGTACCCTTGGGCTAAAAATCAAGCCCTAAAGATATGTATTAATTAACAATTCAGACGTTCTACGACCAGTCACGTGTCTACGAAGATATGAATGATGAGTCAGATCCTCACTTAAACTTTCAGAAAAATTCAGACCGCTTAAAGGCTTCACCGATTTCATTTTTCCAATTCCCCTCCCACGACTCCTGCCATCGCAAGAGTGGGGGAGGGGAGGCATCTGTAGTGGTCAGAATTTGATCACTCCTAAGATCATGACACATGTCCTGCCACACCAGGACGAACTCGAGATACCAGTTGGCTTATACTCAACCCCGAGGGTGAGCCTCGGGCCTTGCCCCGACATTGCATTCAACCCCGAGGTGAGAGCCTCGGGCGATGCCCCGAGCTCACGATCAATCACGAGGAGAGGACCTTAGGCCCTTTCTTTTCCCGACATCCGCAATTACCAGATCTCTCCATGACATAGGCTCTCCGCAGAGCCTTCCGCTTCCAATAGACACAGCTCAGCAGCAGGGTTTTCTGGATCGTGAAGGAAGTTATACTGCTACATATCCCAAGGCTCTAAATACTCTCCTATTTCAGTGGGGGCAATTACGGATAGTGGCGGATATCTCGGCATGCCAATTCCAACAATAAAGCGCAATAATTTGAGCAGTTATGGAAAGATCTCAACATGCAAATCGTGCAGTTATGAAGATTCAAAAAATCAACACCATCAGAATGTTGGCCCAAAGGTTACAATCACCGGTTTCTTATTTTGATGATAACAAATGTATGAAGTTATTAATAATAATCAAGTTCAAGTGTTTAGTGTATTTCAGGGTTCTACTAGATCTTATGTGTTACTTGCTAAACGGAAGATGTTTACGGCTCAAAGGCACTCAAGCATAGGATTGAAGCTCAAACATCGCTTGTGGAGAAGCCCGCTTGAAGGCCTTGCAGTCTCTTAGAATCTTGTAAGAAATCAGTGTGTTAAAGTGTAGAACATAGATTGATGCTCAAAGAGTTACACACACAAAATACACGTTTTTGAAAATACAATTTATTTCGTATTGGTGTTTTGACATGTTTGGTCTTGATACATATTTCATATTTTTCAAAAATTTATAACTTAGTTTAGAACTTGTATCTCCTTGCCCATACATGAATTTCCCCTTCAAAACCCATACAAAATTATTTAAAAAATTTTTAAGTTTTCAAAACAGACCCAGGATCAATTTCTGGTCAAGTCGGTCGACCGCTCGGTCGACCGAACCCCTGGTAAGGGGCCATGCATGTTACGGTCGACTGACCGTTTGATCGCTAACCCTTACGGTCGACCGTTCAGTCGACCGACTGGCACCCCTTTGGCCTCAGTTGGATCCGGTCGACCGGTCGGTCGACCGGAGCCAACAGCTCTATTTTAGTTTTGAGCTGTCGATCGATCGGCTGGTCGACTGACAGGCTGCTAGGTTTGCATAACGGCTAGTTTTTGAATTTGTTTTGTTTTTAGTGTATTCCAACGGGCATTTTTGGTTTATATGGGTCAAACATACCCCAAATGACTTGATATGCTTAACTAATAGTATTTATCTAGAGCCTATATATATAGGTCATTGGTTTTGGTTTTCATTACACAAGTTTTACAAGTTTTCATAAAAACTCAAGTTTGTTTCAAAAGAGAAAAGTTTTTCTAGCTTTCAATCTTCAAGTTCAATCTTTTCAAAGCTATTTTTAGTTGGTTTTAAAGCTCTTAAATTCTTTCTAACTGAATTTCTTTTCTCACTTAACTCCTTGAGCTTCATTTTATATTTTACTCTATAGGAAGTTGTAAAAGAGAGTATTTGTGATCTTGTTTGATCACCAAGAGCTTTGTAACCTCAATTAGCTTTGTGCTACATCTTGTGTAGAGAGTTGAGTTGTAGAGTTGTGTACTCAGCTGTTGTATAGACCAATTGTAATTCCTTATTGTAAGGTCCCTTTGTGGAAGATCCCTTGGTTAGATAGTTAAATCCTTCATAGCGGTGAAGGCGGGGACATAGAGCAGTGGCTCGAACCTTGGAACAAATTCTTTGTGTTTGCGATTGTTTGTGTATTGCTCTATATTGCTTTTCATTATTCATACTTGTGGAGTTGTTCATCTTGCTTATTATTATTTTTTATATTTCCTCACGTTCATTATCGGTCTTTACTCATCTCAATAAGAGGTAATTGAGCACCTCAACTCATAATCTAGAGGAATTAAAAAGAGAAGTTCTAGAGCCCTTCACGGAGAATTCGGCTTCAATTCTTGTTTTGAGTGACCGGTTTGCATCATTCATCATAAGTAGTTTTTAACTTGCATTTGATTAACATAACACCTATTCACCCCCCTCTAGGTCTATTCTGTAATCACCTAGAGGGGGGTGAATAGGTACTAGCTAATCTAATGGTCAATTAATGCGGAACTAACACTTATTTAATGCAAGCTAAAACTTCTTGAACTAAACACCACGTATAACACAAGAGTGTAGCCGGATTCCCGTGAAGGGCTCTGGACTAACTCCTCAAGATTCCTCTAAATAAGAGTTGAGGTGCCGCGTTGGCTCTCTTGGTTGAATACAAGTGTTAGCAAACAATCCCAAGCATATAACAATTAAGCACACAATATATCAAGCATATAAAGATAAAAACAATATTAGCATGCAAGATATAAAGACAAGTAAGAGATAGAGAGAGCAATCGAAAATACAGGAGATTTGTTTCGAGGTTCGAGCACACTTGCTCTACGTCCCCGCCTTCAACACTATGAAGGATTTCCACTAAAATCGATCCCACCGGATCACGTGGTGCTGCAATACCTACAAGCTCTTTGGACACTCTAGTCCCTCTCTTGTTCCCGCAAGAACACACCGCAAGCCCACTAGCTCGCCGAGGCTGCACCTCAAACACCGAGTTTCCACTAGAACCCGAAACAATGCGAACACACACGTTCGTCTCCTCAAAGTACAAAGTAGAACTTTGGTGATTACAACACTTTGATCACCTAAAATCCTCTCACAACAAAGATTCCTATAGGTATTTATAGCAATGAATAGCTCAAGTATTTGTGTGAGAAAACTAGGATGGAATATGTGGAGGAAAACACAAGAAATTACTTGTATCTTATTACAAGCCTACGCATAGTTTTTGTTGGTATTTCATAAAGGGGGAGAAAATTCGTTTTTCATATTTCAATTGGTACTTGTATTTCCACTCCCTTACTTTATGATAGAAAATAGTCATTTCAATTGTTTATTTGGCTTTAAAAAAAATACTATCTTTTGATATCAAGATGTCTTATGTTTTAAATTGGTATCTAAAAATTTTGTTTAGAGAAAAATACAAAAGTTTTGATTTATATTGACTATATGCAAGGAGAGCTTAACATCTCTTCCACATATAGATTCATGTTGAGTGTATCTTATATTGAGGAGCTTAACATCTCTTCTTTATGTGGTACACGTGTGTAGGGGGAGCTTCACATCTCCTCTTATGCGTTACATAATGTGTGTTATGTGAATTAGGGCTTAACATCCCTCCTTCATGTAATGCATATGTGTAGGGAAGCTAACTTAGCGTCTTCCTCTTCATGAATGTATATAGCATATAACATTTATTGATCTTTATTTATTTTCAATTGGTATCAAGATGCTTCATTGACATATTTTCAATTGATATCCTAATTGATTGTCACCCCTTATTGACCTTGTTTTTTGTTTTAGACAAAAAGGGGGAGAACATTGTTTGTATTGTTTTGATTGACAAAAAGGGGGAGAAAGATTTTACCCCTCATTTATTGTTTTAATTGTTTACCCCTTTGTTGATGATTGACAAAAAGGGGGAGAATAATTTGTGTTTTATATGCATACTTATATTTTTGCATATATTAAGTTTAATTGATATCTAGAGCATCTAGTGTTTTTGTTAATGTTTTATTAATTTAATTGATATCTAAAGCTTCTAGAATATGTTTATGTGTTTTATGCATGTTGATGCATACATGTTTATGTACATTCATTGCATATCTTTTGTTTATTTGTTTATGCATGAGTTAAGGAGGAGCTTCTTTGAAGCTTAACTTTAATCCATGCATATATAACTCCATGAGTTTTGTCATCATCAAAAAGGGGAGACTGTTGGCCCAAAGGCCTTCCACCCTAGTTTTGATGATGATTAACTCATGTAGTTATGTTTACTAATAATCTTGTGTTGTTTAAGTTTCAGATCATTAACCAAGATATTAGTTGGTGATTAGCTTCAACAAGGAGTTTAGAAGCTTTTCATGGTGATTCCCGTGCCAAAGCTTAAAGATCATATCTTTGCACTCGGTGGATCACGTTTGAGAGCAAGTCATCTTGAAGATGGAAGATCGTCAAGAAGACTTAGGTATCCATAGTTTAGATAGTGTGTTTTAGATCCATTTGTAAAGTTTAGTATAGTTGATATACTCAAGTGCACAACACACACGTTTATGTTGGATATTGGTTTTTCGGTTTTTAGTTTAACCGATATGTGTTTTCATGAATAGATTGATCAAA